>JAWVWN010002043.1:0-19631 GCA_037367305.1 Phrynocephalus vlangalii | reverse complement strand
AATGAAAATTTTTAAAATTTTTTTATCCCCCCCTTTTTTTTCCCCTTTTTTTTTCCCCCCCCTCAAAAACCCAAAAAATTTTATAAATTAAAAAAAAAAAAAAAGCTAAGTGCAACGGGAAAAGGTGCAAAAGAGAGCGAATTAAAATGAAAAACGGGGGCGGGGCACCTCCCTTAGAGAAAGGCTAAAAAAAAGGGGGCTCTTTAGTCGGGAAAATAAAGGTGCCTGAGGGGGATATGATTAAGACAAACAAAAAAAAAAAAATGCAGGACAAGTAAAGTGCATAGAGGAAGCTTTTTTTCCCTCTCACAAAATACCAAACAAAGGGACATACACTCAAACTGGGGCGGGGGAGAGTCAGAACAGACAAAAGAACAAATTTTTTTTCACCCAGCACGTTGTTAGTCTGTAAACTCCCTGCCACGGATGTGGTGATGGCATCGGGCCTGGATGCCTTAAAAACGGGATTGGACAGATTCCTGAGGAAAAGTCCATCACAGGTTACAAACCATCTATCCTATCTCTCTCTCAAAAAAAAAAGGCCCCAGTACCCAAAAACTCAACTTCCAGATAAACTCACCTGGTGACTGAGAATCTTCACAGTTACAAACCATAAAGGAGATGTTAATCCCAGCAAAAAACCCCGGGTATTTTCAAGGGCCAGATGCGGGGGAGTGGTATCAGGAGACAGAAAATCAGTCTCATGTGCTCCCAAACGCATCGGGGGGGCCACTTGAATACAGGAAGCGGGACTAGATGGGCCCCGTTGGCCTGATCCAGCAGGGCTCTTCTTATGTTCTTATGTTGTTATGTTCTTATGCTTTCTTTGGCTGAGCAGCTGAATAAATTATTCAGCCTTTTTAAAGGTGGAAACCCTGTGTGTGTGTGTTGTGTGTGTGTGTGTGTTTTGTGGGGTGTTTGTGTTTGTTGAATCTGGTCTGTGGGTGTCTAAATTCATTGTATTGATACTGTGTATATACACACAATGAAAATAAATTATTTTTAAATTACCTGTGGAAACACTAATTTTCTTCCCCAAATTTTTGGCATAAAGAAAAGAACGTAGATACCCATCAAAGCCACTGACTGTGTTCATGGACCGGGTTTTTTTTAAAAACGGTCATAAATAAAATTGCTTTGAATACTTTAAAATCAGCTTAGAACAACTTTTTTTATATAAATTATTAATTTCTTTCTTAATTATATTTTCTCACAGGTCTTATGCCGATTCTACAACATGCTATTTTTCACCCTTCAGACCCTAACTAAATTTCAAACCCAGCCCCTTTCTTTTCTAAACTAAGAGTCATCAGAAACCTTTCCAGCCCCCTATCCCTTTCCCTATCTGCCAGTTATTCCAACAAGCAAAGTTTTTTTATGCCTTTTTAAACCCCCCCCCCACAGGCTATTCCATTGGGTTTCCCAGTTGACATCATTAGAAATTCATGAGGGACCCCGTCAGGTTTCGCCACACTGGGGAACCCCAAGAAACCCCCAAAACCTATCCTTTCTGCCCACTCTCATAAACTGGCCTTTTCTCGTACTGCTCAAAAATCATTTTTGGACATTTTGCAAACCACCCAGAAATTTCCTTTTGGGTAAAAGGGCCCTGATATATAAATAAATAAATAAATAAAAAAACTGGGTGACTGTTGATTCAAATTTTATAGAGGTGCTATTGAACTATCATCTGTTTCCCCTATAACTGTTGGGTTTTTTTCTGTTACTAAGCAGGACGATATAGATTTCAAAAATAATTGGAACTGCAGAAAAAAATATTGCTACTAATCCCGCCAACTATTGTGGAATTGTAAACCACACGAGCTAAAAAAGAGGGCAATGAAAATATATACAGGGGTTCCACACATCCTGGACATAACCTTTTCAATTGTTACCCTCGGGGCGGCGTTTTAGGGGAATTTCATACTAGGACCAAATTTAAAATAAAGATAGTTTTTTTCCAAGTGC
Source organism: Phrynocephalus vlangalii (assembly GCA_037367305.1). Lineage (NCBI taxonomy): Eukaryota > Metazoa > Chordata > Lepidosauria > Squamata > Agamidae > Phrynocephalus > Phrynocephalus vlangalii. Next base: position 17,663 of record JAWVWN010002043.1, on the reverse strand, counting down.
TATCAAACTCTTTAATAATTAAATTTTTTTCTTCTCTTCTTCCTTTTAAAAAATAGTAAAAATTGTATTGTTTTACTGTGTTTTTATTTTGACTGTCTGATTCTTATATTTCCTTTTATATTTGGAGCATATTTTTCCAAAACAAATTGTGGGGGGTTTTCCAAACCCCACTTTGGGCCCAAAAAAAGTGTTTCTGACTGAGTAACTACTAACTAACTAACTAACTAACCCAAATGACTGACTGACCAATAGTGAGTTGTTGTTGTTGTTGTTGTTTTTGTTGTTTGTTGTTGTTGTTGTTGTTGTTGTTGTTTGCCAAATCTGGAATTTTTGTACTCCTCCAGCAGCCCCCCAAAGGGAAAACACCTCCACTTTGCTTCACCAGCATAAAAGGCACGGGTTCTCCCCCCAATCCATCCTTTCTCCCTCAGCCTCTACCTCTGCCCCCACCTCCATCACTCAGCCATCTCACCATGCATTTAAAAAAAGTGCTCAGTGGGGATGGGCAAAAAATGAAAAACGGAATGCCATTTCATCATTTCGTTAGCTAACGAAATAAAAAGAAATAAAAAACGGGGGAAGCAGAAATTTTTTTTACAAATGAAACGAAATGGCTTTTTTTAAATTACTTACAAAAGGGTTTTGTAAGGAAAAAAAAAATGGCTCCCCGGTACCAAATCTGGTGCCTCTGGGCCCAAAGGGAAAGGGCCTAAGGGAGAGAGGAGGGAGAGAGAAACACCCCTTAATTTTAATAAACACTCCTGTAGGAATCAATTAAATAATTTGTAATGAGAACCCAAAGGGAACCCAAATATTTCCTTACTGTGGAGCTGGCTGGAAAGGGGCTGAGCCCAACCGGGGAGCAGCACCTGAAACAATCCCATTCCTAGGGAAAAATGCTTTTAAGAGCCCACGGCTGCCCCCCCCCAACATGCCCGTTTCCACGGGGGAAAACCATCGGTTTTTAAAATTTTTTTGCTGCCTGAAGAAATGCCGATAAAACTGGCGTGAAAGGGCTTGGGCAGTAAATAATATTTAAAATCCCCATGTTTTTCCCACCCAATGGGGGAAAAATTGCGGGGTGAACTCCCAGGGTTTAAAAGCTTCTTTTTCACAATAAAAAGCAAGCGCGATGGACGGTGCTTACTTCATTGATAAAAAGAATTTTTAAAACCCCTTGTTCCCCCCCCCCAAATTTGGGGTACATTGCGGGGGGGGGCAGAGTTTTTAAACTTATTTTTGGCAATTAAAAATTTTTTAAAATATGTTCTCTGGGTTTTTTGTATCCGAAAAAATTGAAAAACCGAAGCTTTTTTCCGTAGGAAATTTTTAAAAAAAAATTTTAATTTTTCTGAGGGGTCAAAAAAAAAAATAAAAAAAAATTTTTCCCCAAAATCCCCCCCGGTGCAAAATGCACAGAAAAAATTTGGCCCCCGGGGGAAGGATAAAGTTTCCTTTTACCTTCCATTTTTTTTAAGAAATTCCCCCAAAAATTTTTTTAAAACCCCCAAAAAACCCCACGCAAAGCATGCAAGACTGTCCAAAAACCAATGAAAAAACCTCCAATTTTCTCCCAAACCTACAAAAAAAAAAAGGGGGGGGGTCGAAAGCAGGGGGGGTCCCCTTTTTTTTTAAAAATGCCCGGGGGAAAAAAAAAATAACCGGGGGAAATTTTTTTAAAAAAACATTCTAACCAATTCATCCCCATTTCCCCCAAAAATTTTTCCTTTTTTAAAAAACCCGGGGTTTTTTCTCAAAACCCCATTTTTTTGTAACCCTTTTTTAAAAAATTTTCTTTTTTGGGGGAAAATTTGGGGGAATTTGTGCAAAGGTTATCTGCCCCTTTTTGGTTTTTTTTTCCCCGGGGGTTTTTTCCCCTCCTTTTTTTCCCAGGGGGAAAGCCCTGCAGAGGTTTTTTTCCATGACCTATCCGAAACACCCTGGTAATTTTTGCAGTGCCCCCCTTTCAGAGGCTTTAAAGATTTTGGGGGCTGAGGGGGATTTTTTTTTAAGAATAACCAAAAACTGACAAAAAGGGGGCATTTAAGAAAGTGCCTTTTTTCGGGGGTTTGGGAATTTTTTAAAAAGGGGGGCCCTTTTTCGCAAAATAAAGGGGCCCCAAAAAACCAAAAAAAAAGGTTTTGGGGTCTTTTAAAAGGGGTCCTTTCCTTTTTCTTTTTCCCCCGTTTTCGGACGTTTTTTTGGGCAAAAAATTCATTTTTTTTTTTTCGTTAGGTAAAAAACCCCAAAAAAAAAAAAAAAAACAAAATAAAAAATTGTTTTTTCCCCAATTAACATTCTTTTTATTTTCAATGCTTTGCGCAAACGAAAACGAAAAACAGGGAAAATTTTGGGGCATTTCATTTTCTTTTTTTTTTTTTTTTTTTTAAAAAATTTTTTTTTTTCGTTTTTTGTTGCAAAAAGAAAGGGGGAAAAAAAAAATGAAAATAAAAAATCGCCCCTTTTTTTGCCCATCTCTAAAGGGGAAAGCCCCCCCACCTCCGAAAAGAATCACAAAGACTAAAAATTTTTTGGGGGAAATGTGGGGGCCATACCCCTTTAAAATTTTTATTTGGGTTTTTCTACTGCATCCCCCGGGGCCCGTCATTGGTAGATCCGCCTCCCCCCCGAAAAGGGGATACCCCACCGGGGGGAAAAACCCCCCCCTTTTTCCAGCTTCCAGAAAACCCGGGCAAAACGTTTTCCCTTAAAAGGTTTTTTCCCCCCCAACCCCGTGAAAGGGGGCTTTTTGCTGTTCCCACCCAAAATGGGAAAAGTTCCTGCTCCCCCCCAAAAGGGCCCCTTTTCCCCCTCTTTTTCCCCCCAAGGGGGTTTCACGGGGTTTCCCCTTGGGCCTCTGCCTCCACCTAGATCCGGTCCCCAAACCCCCACCAAACTGAATACGGGGCCCCAAAAAAAAAACGGGAAAATTTTAATTAAACATGAACAAAATAATAACAACCAGTACCGTTTTGGGCCCGATGGTGGTGGGGGGGGTTTGGGGAAAAAATGGGTTTTGGGGATCAAAGGGGGGGGGGGCCCCCAACAACTGTGCCCCTTTAAAAAACCCTTTGGGGGCCCGATGGCCAAAAATTTTCCTTTTTGGGGGGGGGTTTTCCAGATGCCCAAAACCCCAACTGTATGGCCCCAAAGGGGGTCCAAAAATTTGGGGCCCGCTGGGACCCTTTTTTGGGTTAGGTGTCCCTGCAAGCCAGTGGCCGGGGCCCCCCCCGAATCTAGCCCCCCCCCCTTTACGCAGGGGGGTTTTCGGGGCAACCACAATGCGGGGCCCATTAATTGGGTTTTCCCCGGGGTTAAAATTTTAAAAAAGGGAAAAAGGGGTTTTTCAAATGTTCTGAAATGACTAAAGCTGCCCCAAATTTTTTTAGTTTTCCCCTAGAAAACAGAAAAAAAATTTTGGGGGGGGAAAGAAACCCCGCCTCGGAAGAAGGAAGGAAGTAGGGCTCAGTTTGAACATAGGTTTAAATACAAGATCTAGAAAAGACAAAGGAAAAAAAAAATTTCCACTCTTTTTCCCCCCCCCCCGTCTCTCCTTTTTTGTGTTTTTTTTGCCTCTGTCCCCCTAATGGTTCCTTTTTCTGTCCAAAAAGAAAAAATTTTCCTTTTAAAAAGTTTTTCTCCAAAGGACCTAAAAAAAAAAAAGGGGCTTTTTGTGGTTTCAAAAGGAAATTAAAATACATTTTTTGTAAAACTTTCCTCATAAAAAACCCCACGGGGGAAAGGTCGTTCTTTTGTTTTCCCCCCTCCTCAGGCTGCTTGGAAAAAGCCTGGGAAAAACCCAAAAAACCTTTAAAATTTATTTTTCCTACAGCATTTCTTCCTCGCTGGGCCCCTTGGGTCAAAATTTTTCCCAAAAAATAGCGGAATGGGGGTTTTACCCCCCCACGTTCCCCTTACAAGGGGGAAATGACAGAACCATTGAGGTTTTTTTTTGCATTTTCAAAGGAAAAAAACATATTTGTCCTTGGGAACGGACAAGGCAAGGGTGCCACTGGTTATTTGGAAACAAAATTTGAAGGCCCTTTGAAGCTGACTTTTAGATAAACGGTACTGTACTTCAAAAGCTCAGCTAAAATCCACCAGAGCCTGTGATGCTACCAACCTGTTCAGGAATACACCTTATTCTGGCACTGCCTCCAAATGTTGAAGTGGGAGGAGCAGCAAGGAATCTGCTTGAGCAATTATGTTTAGAGCATCACCTGCCATCTGTCCAAAATTGGTCTCCTTTAACAATTAGTTGGCTGGATATACTCAGTGGTTTCGAAATTTGCCTGGGGACCCGGAGCTTGGAATTTCGATTTCCCAACTGTGACCAAACCGACCCCACTGTGACCAAAACCAAATCCCTGCCTCCCGAGGAAGGGAATGGTAAGTATTTTCAGAAGCCTTGAAAAAGGTTGTAAGTCAGAATTGATCTGAAGGCACATGGTTATATTATTATTATCCATGTTTTGCTCATTTTAGGCTAACATATTCTAAATCAGGATTCCCTGCCTTAGGTCCCAGGTGTTCTTGGACTAAAACTTCCTGAAGCCTTCCCCACTAGCCATGGGGTCAGGATTCCTGGGAGCTGCAATCCAAGAACATCTGGGGATTGAGAGGCATTCTCTGAACTCCCTCATCCAAGTCCTTTAAAAAAATCTAAGAACGTCCAGGTGCAGGATTAAGCCTTGTTGCATTCCTACTTTGAGAAAGAGCTATTGAAAAGGACAGTGGTTCTCAGTCTTCTATTTTTTTATTATTATTAAAGAGATTTATTGATTTTAAGGGAAAGGGAAAGGGAAAGAGGAGGAAAGGAATTAAGAATAAAATTAACAAAAGTTTTACATTAAATCTATCAAGTCAAAGTAAAGGATTATACATATCAAAGTCTAAAAACATATCAGTTAACTAGTAAATTTACTACTTCTTGCCTTCTTCTTTGGTGATCTCTTCATAGTTCCCTTTCAGTATCCAGAAAGTCTGTCAATTTCAATACATGCTCTTATGTTTTCACTGAAATTTCTCTCTGTACAGGTTGTTTCCAAAATTGCCTGCACAATATCCTTACTGCAATATTACATGGTGAAGTACATATTTTTGATCATGAGAAATATTTATATCAAACTATATTCAATAAAAAAAAGTTCTGGTCTAAACTCTAGTTAATCTTCAATGTTCTCTCTATAAATAACTTTTCCATTCTCCAATATATATTTGCCTCTTTACCGGTCCACCAGATATGAAAAAAAGTGCCACTATCACTTTTACATTTCCAACATCTAAAAAGCATTATACATTTTTAGATAGGCGGTGGAGGAATAGATGCCATCTGTAGAACATCTTATAGCAGTTTTCTTTAAAAGCTATAGACTTAAAAAGTTTTACAGTGTTCCACAAAGAGTCCCATTTATCCAAATGCAGTGAATAACCAAAGTTCTCAACCTTCCTAATGCTGCAACCCTTTAATACAGTTCCACATGTTGTGCTGACCCCTTGCCCTGCTTGGAAGAGGCCACAAGCCCCCTTTGGCAGGCCACTGTCAAAGGTGCCATAGAGAACTTCCCTCTATACAGGCACCCTCAGCCAATCGCAGCCTCCGTGCCATTGACTGACATCCCCAAACACTCTTACCCCCCTTCCTCCCCCTCTTTCCTCCAGACCCAAGCCGTTAGTGTCTTTTTCTTCACTGGCTCATGGCAACCCCTGTGAAATGGTGTTCGACCCCCAAAGGGGTCCCGACCCCCAGGTTGGGAACCACTGGTCTAGGAGGATTTGTTCTTGATAAACCCATTTTGGCTTTTAATTATTACTGCATTGTTTTCCAAGGTGCTTGTAGAGTGACCCCTTTATCATCTGCACCAGAATTTCCCGATAGAGTGTCCTGCCAAGAAAACTCCATGGGCATGGAGTCACGAAGATCGGTCACAACTGTAACGACACAACACAAACACAGATGTCAGGCTGAGTATCTGTAGTTCCACGGTTCCTCTTCTTGAAGACAGAAATAACATTAGCCATCCTCCAGTCATCCAGCACTTTGCCAGTCTTCCATGATTGCAAGAAAATAATAGACCTTCCATGACTCAATGATTCTAATGTATATACTTCTACCTAACAGTAATATGTTGCCTCAAGTCATTGGTAACAAGGAAACTAAATATTTTTTCCTGGATATACAGATGAATTTTGTTATGATTAGAAATGTTAAATAAGTTTAATTCTAGAATTAACCCTTTTAGAGATAAACACCAACTGTGACTTTCACAGGCTTCTGATTTTTCCTCTAAAATTCCTCTAAATCCCATAGGGCTCTTAGGAAGGTGGTTCAAGTATCAGATGGCCAAAACACTGATTTAAAGGGGAGCCGAACAAAGCGAATGCCATTTTGAGATAAGAATGTGTTCGCACATATTATGCAAAATTCATTTTTATTCCACACTTCAGTCATCTATGTGTCATTTTGCAATTGGCATAAGCATATGTTACACTTCTAGAAATGGCTTTTTGCCATGAATTTGAGTAAGCCTGCACACAGATCTTAAACCCTGAAAATCTGAGCTTATTTTCTTAAGATGCTGGGATGATGCCCATATTTCTTTGTTCGAAGTGATAATATGCCTGTTCTTAACTTGCTCCATGCAGTGTGGTTACACTTTATATTTTAAAATGGTCCAGAAAAACTGAAGTTCACCAAATGCTATCCATGGGCAATGCTAGGGATGATCAAAAAGGGGATTGAAAATAAAACAGCCAACATTATAATGCCATTATACAAAACAATAGTAAGGCCGCACCTGGAGTATTGTGTACAATTCTGGTCACTGCATCTCAAGAAAGACATAGTGGAACTGGGAAAGGTGCAAAACAGAGCGACTAAAATGATTACTGGGCTGGGGCACCTCCCTTATGAGGAAAGGCTAAAACATTTGGGGCTCTTTAGTCTGGAAAAAAGACACCTGAAGGGGGATATGATTGAGATGTACAAAATAATGCAGGGTATGAGTAAAGTGGATAGAGGGAAGCTCTTCTCCCTCTCACAAAATACCAGAACTAGGGGACATACACTCAAATTGAGGGCTGGGAGAGTAAGAACAGACAAAAGAAAATATTTTTTCACCCAGCGCATTGTTAGTCTATGGAACTCCCTGCCACAGGATGTGGTGATGGCATCTGGCCTGGATGCCTTCAAAAGGGGATTAGACAGATTCCTGGAGGAAAAGTCCATCACAGGTTACAAACCATGATGGAGATGTGTAATCTCCAGGCTTAAAACCAGGGTACTTCATGGGCCAGATGCAGGGGAGTGGTATCAGGAGACAGATATCTAGTCTCATGCACTCCCAAACGCATATGGTGGGGCCACTGTGAGATACAGGAAGCTGGACTAGATGGGCTCTTGACCTGATCCAGCATAGCTCTTCTTATGTTCTTAAACTGAGGGTTGAGAGAAGGAAAACAGAGAAAGAAAATATTTATTTCCCCAGCATTGTTGTTAGTTCGTGGGACTCCTTGCCACAAGATGCGGTGATGGCATCTGGCCTAGATGCCTTTAAAAGGGGATTGGAGTGATTTCTGGACAAAAGTCCTATCATAGGAAGAGACCAGCCGTGATGGGAAGACATGTTTCTCCAGGCTTCTAAAAGGAGAGTACCTCAGCATTTCAGATGCAAGGGACTTGTAACAGGAGAAAGGTCTCTTATGTCTCATGTGCTCCCAGAGGCATCTGGTGGGGCCACTGTGAGATATAGGAAACTGGCCTAGATGGGCCCTGGGCCTCATCCAGCATGACTATTCTTATGTTCTTATGACCTCATACTAGAGAAGATGTATGTCTCAATAATAGTACAGTATATTCCGTGCATCTAGTTAATTATTAAAAGAGGCCAATTATTTGCCCCAGTGGGTGGAAGATATAATCAGAGATAATGTGAGGCTATTTGTAGGTGCAAATAATTGGAAGATTTAATCACAGCTGATAAACAAGGAATATGACCCACAAAAAGAAAAGAAAACGTAAAGAAATAAAAAGAAAATCAGTTAATTTCTAACACACTGTGATGCAATGATGAGATGAAAAGTGGAAAGCAGAACATTCTATACTGAAGTATCAGATGGAAATATAGGCAAAAGCAGCCGCAGTTACTCCTTTTAAAAACACTATATTTGCCCTCGATCATCCACCAGCCTTCTAAGTGAACCTCACTACGTTCAGCAATCTTTGGCCTAAAGACTGATCAAGAAAGACAAAAGAACAGGTTCAAAAAATCATGAAGACTTGGGGGAACATGCAGGAGAATTGACCCGGGACAATTCAGATGGGAAAAACCATGAAGGAAAACTGCAAAAGAAAGCAGTGAAATCACTGGGTGTCTCGGTCTCTGTCTCTCTCTCTCTCTCTCTCTCTCTCTCTCTCTCTCTCTCTCTCTGTGTGTGTGTGTGTGTGTGTGTGTGTGTAAGGAACAAATAAAAGAAGCCAGTAAGGGAAGTGTAGGATCTCCTCGAAGCAGCAATTTAGGCCATTGTAAAAAAATTAAGCTCCTCTCAGAATCAGGACAAGTTAAGGCCCCAAGGCCCAACAGCATAAAAGTACAAAAGTAAAAATTACATCAGGAAAAAGTGAACTGAGAAGCAACTGCATGCAAGTGTGAATGTGTGTAGTGAATGGGACTCTGAGTCTTCTTGGCCATATCAAAAGTGTTCTGCTTATATACTGCCCCATACTAGAGGCCCTCAGCACATCCGATCTCACCTGATTTCGGAAGCTAAGCAGGGTCGGTCCTGGTTAGTACTCGGATGGGAGACCACCAGGGAATACCAGGTGCTGCAGGCTCCTGGAGTAGGAATTGGCAAGCCACTCCAGTATTCCTGCCAAGAAAACTCCATGGACATGGGGTCATGAAGAGTCAGTCATGACTATAATGACACAACACACACACAACATACCACTTCAAGTAGTCTCTGCTTATCAGCAACTGCTTTTTGCTTTTCGCTCCACTGACGCCCCTAATATTCCTGTTTTATGTTTGGCTTCATTACTACCATCCCTAAAAATCAGTTCTGTGCATTGCATCACCGTTCTTTATCTGCAGAAAATAAATCACCCCTTTCTCCTATGGCATATGATATAATTGTAGCATCTTACCAGGGTACCCCCTGGGCCTGGAGCCACTGAAGCAATCTAAGCTGGTAAACTGCCCACAATGTTTCATCACCTTCCAGTTTGGCTAAAGTAGCCACACCAATTATGTATGTCTTCTTGTTTGGTTTGGTTTGCTTTGTTTTTGTTGTTCATTCTGTTGTGCAATGGTCCAGGCTGGAAGGAATCCTTGTCTAATCCTTTCTTAAAGCTGTCAAGGCTGACCGCTGTCCCCACTTCTTCTGGCAGGGAGTTCCACAGGCCAGTGATCCTCTGGGTGAAAAAGTATGTCCTCTTATTTGTTTAAGATCTAGCACCCAAAAGTTTCATGGAGTGGCCCCTAGTTCTAGTGTTGTACGATAGGGGAAACAGTTTTTCCTTATCCACTTTGTCCACACTGTGTATGATTTTATAAACTTCAATCAGGTCACTCTTAGGTGCCGTCGTTCAAAAGTGAAGAGGCCCAGCCGTTGCAGCATCAGATAGTAAGGAAGGTGTTCCCTACTTATTTCACTACTCATCCAAGAAGCTTCTTCTGTCTCTTGGATGAGTAGTGAAACATTTCGATTTCACAAGAAAAGAAGTCCACTTGCCATGACTCCACTTCTGGATAACCTCACCTGGATGACTTAGAATCTAGAAATACATATTTTTTTTAAAAAAAAGATGAATTGTCATTTCTGCAAGCTTCTCCTCCCATGGGGAAAGGTGGCATATTTATTTATTTATTTATTTATTTATTTTAGCACTTCTATACTGCCCCATTTCCCAAAGGGACTCTGGGCGGTTTACAGGAAAAATATCAGATAAATACAACTAATAAAAACACCTAATATAAAACAGCAGCGGGGGAACAGCAATTAGGGCACTAAAAAGAAGCCCTCAACAAGAGGCAACGAAATGAATAATAATAATAATAATAATAATAATAATAATAATAATAATAATAATAATAATAATAATAATAATAATGATGATGATGATGATTATGATGATGATGATGATGATGATGATGATGATGATGATGATGATGATGATGATGATGATGATGCATCAGCCAATTAATAAACAAAATCTATTAATTTGCCTCCCCACACACACTTTTTTGCTAGGAGAAAGGGAATTGGCCAAGGGGGCCAGGCAATCACTCCTGAAGGTTACACACGGTCCCAGACCTGTACATTGCCCCTACAATCAAAAGGTTCATAACAATTCATTAAGCCGAACAATAATGGGATGAATGCAACCAAGGGAGGAGTAACATTCAACTTCCATCTGACTGGGGATAGAACAGAAAGGCACTGCTAAAGCAAAAACACACTCTGTCAACCTTTGGAGAAAGCTTGGAAAGTGGCTGGAAAGGTCACATCTCCGAAGTCATGGGAGAATGATGCTGTGATGGGTCATAATCCAACAGAGGGATACTATAAGCACAAAATAAGCACAGCTTTCAACTCTTAATTACTGGATAATAGGTTTCTTTGAGAGATGCCTCCAGGTTTTGATCAATCCTTATGGGGACTTGGGACATAGGAGGAATTTTTATTTTGCTTTGTTTTCAGTACTTGGAATGGTCCCTCCTCATAATCAGAGACCAGCAGTGAGTGTGGATTCTTTTGTCAGCCAAGCCTTGTAAATCTCCTCATATTAATATGTGTGAAAATCTGAAGATTCATGAAAGGAACAGCACCCAGAGGACCTTTGCTAGAGAATTCTAGGACTTCTAATCCAGAAAAGAGAGAATTCCACAGTTGTAGCAAATGGGCTAATGGAGGGTGGTGTTGCTTGGCTTATTGGTGGTCCAGGCTTGAGTCTGTGCATTATTTGGATAGAAAGCCACGTGGAAAATAGGAGGAAGTGACACCTTTTAGTGGTCCACTAGTACAGTGATAACTAGGGTAGCATTGGGAGGTTCACACTCTCCATTCCCATAAATAAGGACAAAATGTGATGGGGGGGGGGGGAATTGGCTACTTTCACACGACCATTAAAATTCACAGCAAACTTTGATCTGGATCACACACCTCCCAGAGTGTCACGTGGTTGATGTCGTGGTTTGGATGTTTCCAAGAAAATCCACTACCGTTCTGATCCCGTGACTGAGAACTGCAGCAAAGACACCATAATGGGTTGAAAAGGTTTTGTTGTGGATTTTCCGGGTTTCCACAGAGACGAGTAATGGCTTAAAATCCGCATCGGAACAGCGACAAGGGTTTTACCACCTCGAGACCAGGTACTTGTAAAATGTGCTGGGTCATGCTTAAGTGGGCATGGTCACTCTTAAGTTTTTTAAAGTCCACTGCTCGTGGCCAAACAATTCTATGCTCCACATCTGCAAGCACTTTGCAGCCGATTTTAGTGGTTGTGTGAAAGCAGCCATTGACAGAGCACATGAGTATTGCTTATACAACCTCCATGTGTGCCCTACAGCTAGACTCACAACCAGTGGGTCAGAATGTATCGCAAACTAAAGAACCCCTGAAAATATCAATAAAAAGAAATACCAAAATATCACCATGTGCACCAAGGAGAACAGAATGAACATTTTATTTATTGGTAATTCAAGCTTACACACAAGTCTTTTTAAATATATATGTGTATTTGCCTGGCTTGTTTATTTTTCTACAAAATCCATTTTCCAATCAAATTGTAACTATGCAATTTCCTTTGTTTAAATAACGCCATTTTTTTTAAAATCAGCCATCTGAATGGTGTCTGTCAATAATAATTCTTCCCTGCTCATCTGTTTTCACAAGAAATGTCATTTTTGAAGAGGATGTTGTGTTAGTCTGGGAAATGTCACACTCTCAACAGCTTGTGCCCAAGAAACAAAGAGTCTGTTGGGGTCATGTACAAATGTATACACAGCAATCCAAGTTTATGCACCAAACTACCGGTGCTGAAGAGTCTGAGATTGACCAATTCTATGAAGACTTACAAGAACTTCTAGAACTGACACCAAAGAAAGATGTTCTTCTCATCATAGGGGTTTGGAATGCTAAAGTAGGGCGTCAAGTGATAAAAAGGCATAACTGGCAAGTTTGGCCTTGGAGTTCCAAATGAAGCAGGGCAAAGGTTAATTGAGTTCTGTCAAGAGAACAAGCTGGTCATTGCAAACACTCTTTTCCAACAACACAAAAGGTGACTCTACACATGGACATCACCAGATGGACAATATCGGAATCAGATTGATTATATTCTCTGCAGCCAAAGATGGAGGAGCTCTATACAGTCAGCCAAAAACAAGACCTGGTGCTGACTGTGGCTCAGATCATCAGCTTCTTATTTCAAAATTCAAACTTAAACTGAAGAAAGTAGGGAAGACCCTGGGCCAGTCAGGTATAATCTAAGTCAAATCCCATACGAATACACAGTGGAAGTGAAGAATAGATTTAAGGAACTAGATTTGTTGGACAGAAAACCTGAAGAACTATGGATGGAGGCTTGTAACATTGTACAGGAGGCTGCAATGAAAACTATTCAAATGAAAAGAAAATGCAAGAAAGCAAAGTGGTTGTCCAACGAGGCCCTACAAATAGCGGAGGAGAGAAGGGACGCAAAATGCAAGGGAGAAAGGGAAAGATACAGAAAATCGAATGCAGACTTCCAAAGAATAGCAAGGAGAGACAGGGCGGCCTTCTTGAATGAACAGTGCAAAGAAATAGAGGAAAACAACAGAAAAGGAAAAACCAGAGATCTGTTCAAGAAAATTAGAGATATTAAAGGGGCATTTCGTGCAAAGATGGATATGATAAAGGACAAAAATGGTAGGGACCTAACTGAAGCAGAAGAGATCAAGAAGAGATGGCAAGAATATACAGAAGAATTATATCAGAAAGATCTGGATGTCCCTGATAACCAAGATAGCGTAGTTGCTGACCTGGAGCCAGACATCCTGGAAAGTGAAGTCAAGTGGGCCTTAGAAAGCATTGCAAACAACAAGGCCAGTGGAGGTGACGGCATTCCAATTGAACTCTTTAAAATCTTAAAAGAGGATGCTGTAAGGTGCTGCATAAGATATGCCAGCAAATTTGGAAAACCCAGCAGTGGCCAGAGGACTGGAAAAGATCGGTCTACATCCCAATCCCAAAGAAAGGAAACGCTAAAGAATGCTCCAACTATCGCACAATTGCACTCATTTCACATGCTAGAAAGGTTATGCTCAAAATTCTACAAGGCAGGCTTCAGCAGTAGATGGACTTGACTATATTATCATACAGCAGTAAGCATCTGTCTGCCTGACTGTACCTCTCCCCCTCTCCTCCCCCCTCTCTATCTATCTATCTATCTATCTATTGTGGGTGGTCCTACCAGCAACACTTTCCTCCATTGTTAACATTGTCCTCACCAGTGATGGCTAATCCGCCTTGTGGTTGTTGTAATGAAGGACCAGCAGGGATGGGTGATAGGCAGTTTAAGAGGCAAAATGGGCAATTTTTCACATGGGGGGCGGGGCAGGGAGAAAGTGAGCAAGAGCTATATATTTGAATAATCAAGATGGTATTCCTATTTCCTACCAATACAAAACCATAGGGAAACCAAACCACACTTCCTTCTGAGGTTGTTTGAAAGCTGAAAATTCAATTCATGAATCAGCAGAGCGGTTATGCAAGTTACGACAAAGCTTGGATGAAGAGTCAATAATTAGCACTTTACTTACTTATTTATTTTTAAGTTTATATGCTGCATCTATTTTCCAATAGGGAACTCTGGGCCGTTTACAAACAGGGCAATAAAAACAATTAAAACCACCGCAATAGGTAATACTCAACATAAAATTATGGTACTCCCAATTCTCTGATGGAAGAATCATACACTGTATGGATTTGCCAAGACTCAAGAGCACAGAGTGTTACTAAAAGGGAAAGTAACACATACTGCCTATATGCCACCCCATACATCTGAAAGTACCTTCTGGAAACAAAAGCTTCCTGACTCTTAGAGTAGTATGACAATAGAACCAATGACCTTGAGAAATGTTGTGCAGTCCAACACCGGAGGCATCCAGGAGAATTTTAGGTATCCTTTGATATGTTTCCCTGCTTTGAGCAGGAGGTTTGGACTCAATGACCATATAGGCCTGTTCCAACTCCATGATGCTATGATTCTGTTCTATGATTCTATGGTCCTTGTGCACCAGAACCCACCACAATGCATTACACATGTGGAGATAAGTGCACTCACCTCACGTAGATGAAAACAATCAAAGTTGGTCTTCCTTGGGTAACAATTGCCCCCAAATTTGTCGCTTTGCCTGGATACTTGGAGAATCATAGCAGTGCCCAGGACTTCAGCTGAGATTTGACAACCCTGGCTTTATGATCTATTTATTGCAATTCCACAGCCATGGAAGAGTGGAAACAGATAAGAATGCCCATCTGATTTTTGATCATCTGCTGCACATTCTGGAAACATGGTCTGTGTTTTTAAAGCATCTGCATTGACATCTGCTGAGTTACTCTAATGTCAGTTTTTCCCTAGATGGTTCTATCATTCCAGATTTTCCAATCTCATATCTCTGCTTCCTCCCTTTTTTTTTAAAGCCGATCACTGCATCTGACATATTGGCCTCCAGAGTATCAACGGTCTTTGCAGAACGTCTCATTTTTCTTATTCTCGTGGCCACACTAAAGAGAGTCGTTTGCATTTTGAAGCATTCAATTAAGCTGCTGAGAGTGTGGAACAAGGTGGACAGGAAGAAACGGGTCAGACTGGCCTGCCCAGGGAAAATCTAAATAGAAGGTCTTTGGGGATTTGGTACTGTTAAAAGTCCATCTTGAATCATCAGCTGAACTTGACATGCTGCTCCATGTTCTCATCTTAATGAGAACACACCATGAGATATATTTCCCATCTGCAAGAAAAATGATGCAAGGCATCTATTTGAAAGGCATGAGTGGACCAATAAATCAATAAATACATAAAAACCCAATTCAAATCAACAAACCAAAACAAACCCGCAGACAGTAGTATCTGAAGATCCAAGCATATATACATGTATAATAATGGTGTGGTGTCAAGTCAACTCTGACTTATGGTGATGATATGATTCTATATGATAGAAACTGAAAAAGTGCAGAGGAGGGCAACCAGAATGGTTAGGGGACTGGAACACCTTCCTTACCATCTGAGGCTGCAACGGCTGGGCCTCTTCACTTTTGAACGACGGCACCTAAGAGATGATCTGATTGAAGTTTATAAAACCATACACAGTGTGAACAAAGTAGATAAGGGAAAGCTGTTTTCCCTATTGCACAACACTAGAACTAGGGGGGGCCCCCATGAAAGTTTTGAGTACTAGATCTCAAACAAATAAGAGAAAGTACTTTTACACCTAGAGCATCACTGGTCTGTGGAACTCCCTGCCAGAAGAAGTGGTGGCAGCTGTCAGCCTTGACAGCTTTAAGAAAGGAGTGGACAAGTTCATGGAGAACAAGGGTATCCATGGCTATCATTACGGATGCCTAAGGACAACCTCCGGGTTGGAGAGATAGACTGGATATCTCTCAATGCCATTTGCAGGGAATTGAAAGCAGGTGAAGGCATCTCCTTGGAGATACCCTGAAGCAAATGGTGAGCCGCTCTGTGAGACAGAATGCTGGACTAGATGGGCAGTGGCCTGTTCCAGCAAGACTGTTCTTATGTTCTTATTAGAGATGGGCACGAATCAAAAAAATGGCATTTTGGTTTTTCGTCGAGGGGTCCGTTTTGGTTCATTTTCGTTTTTTTGTGAATTTTTGAAAAAAAATTGTTTTCGTTTATTCATTTTTTATTTTTTGTTTTTACTCGCTTTTGGCGCAATTTTTAAAGCATTTCCATGCGCAGGCGTCCCCCAATGCCCCAGACCAGAGGGAAGACACTAAAAAAATGATGCTGGCAGAGAGGAGGAGTACTCACCGAGAGGTACGCACGCGCACACACAGGGAGGCTGCAAGACTGAACCTAAATAGAAATCTCTTCTTTCTCTCCCCTAAGAGCCAGGCTGCAGCCGGCAGAAACACAGAGACTGGCCTAAAGTGGCTATCCTAAAATGAAAATAACAAGTGGCAGAGACAACAATCCCACCCTAACTCCCACCAGAGACTGCAAGGAGGATGGGGGCTGCCAGAGCTTCTTATGCCCTCTGTGGCTGCCAGACCTGCCCAGTCTGCAACCTGGGCATGCTATTGGTTGAAGTTGTCCTAGAATTTACAGGATCCCATCACATGGCTTGCATCCATTTTATAGCTGGAATCCATTTTGTGTCAAAGGGAAAAGAAAAGATACATTGCGATGGGAGAAAGACAAAAACAAAAGTTTTAAGGACCCCAACCCCCGGTAGGTAATAATTCCAAATAATTATCGCTGTGTTTTTATGGATGTCCAGGGTGTTTTAATACCCAAGAAATCAATATTAGGCATCTGGGAGCCATTTTGGGTCAATGTCCCCTAACTCCCCTTAAAGGAAAAAAAAAAATACAGCGATCTGAGAAAAGACATAAATGCATGTTTTAAGGACCCCAACCCACCTGTTAGGTATTATCAGGCAGAATAAATAATTATTGATGGGTTTTTACAGATATTCAGGACGTTTTTTAACATTTAAAGACAGCTCATTTCATTGTGCGTCGCCATTAACGAAAACGAAATGTAACGAACCTAATTTTCGTGGTTCTGTTCAGTTCATTCCAATTTCATCAGTTTTCGTTATTCATTTTGTTATGTAACGAAATGAATAACAAATAACGGAAATGAAAAAAAGTTCATTTCGTGCCCATCTCTAGTTCTTATGTTCGTATGACTCTTTTCAGGGTTTTCATCACCACCACCACCACCACCACCATCCTAATCTTAGAACTGCACAGCTGGAAGGGACCATCTGCATCATTGAGACCAGCCCTTCTCATGGGGGCACAGGGGAGAATTAAACTCCCAAACTCTGGCTTTGATTCAGAAATGGTTTACCGTTCCTCCCCCCCCCCCCGGGGGGGTATCTGAGAGACTGCAACTTGCCCAAGGCCATCCAGGCTGGCCCTTCTCCCTGAAGGCACAATATGGAATCAAACTCCCAGCCTCCTGGCAGTGTGGATTCCTGTACTCAGCAGGGGGTTGGACTGGATGGCCTTAGAGGGCCCATTCCAGTTCCATCATTCTATGATTCTATGATCAATTATTACTGCCTAAAACTATTTGGAAGTGCATTGAAAGAAAACAGAAGTGCAGCAACAAAGAATAGAACCAACTATTGCAAGTTTTCTCAGATGTGGTAAAACCCCATATCTTAATCCCCCACAGCAAAAAAATTATCTCCTGCAGGCAAGCAGCACAGCTCCAACAGTCCTTTGTCACTGGCAACTGGGAGTCCAAAGCATCTGGAGTGCCGAAGGTGTTGGGATATATTAATGGATTGGTGGGAGATTGGTGTATTATTTGATATTATGTGCTGCAGTCTAATTAAAGGAGGAGTCGTAGACACAAAACGTATATGGAAAATATACTTTATCTCTGTGTTCTAAGGGGAAAAGGTAAACGGGATGGTCTATGA
>JAWVWN010002042.1:0-101420 GCA_037367305.1 Phrynocephalus vlangalii | reverse complement strand
TTGAATAGGCCACCTGGCTGCTGAAAGAACTTGGCTTGGCATGGTAGAGTGAGAAGCAGGAATCCAGGACATGCTGTTGAAAGAGCTAAGAATATGGCCATGCTGGCAATGGCTTGAGTAGGGGAGGGCCAAGATTCTTCCCATTATCCCTGTGGGGGATACAGGCGTTTGTTTCTCAAGGCCTAAGTCAGAGGCTGCTCTCTGGTCAGTTTGCTCCTCTTACAACTTTTCAGTACTGGTATGAAGCATGGAAGGCATGTTGAACTATCAAGTGGTAGCATCGGAAGCCTTCATAGTAGAAGCATGGGAGAGACGAAGAGTTCAGAAGAAATGGGCCATTATGCCTCATCAGCCTGGGACACGCAGGCATGCACACATCACCAGCATCTTAAACCATATCCCGCCTTTTCCAGGACCATAACAACCTTAAGGGAGCCTTAAAACCCTTGGAGAGGGATAGGAAACTTTTAGTTACTGAAATACAGCCACAGTGGATGAAGATGATCCAACTTGTGCCTCGTTATTATACTTACTGGATTTCAGCGGGTGTGTTGTGAGCAATAAAGCAGCTCACAATTTGCAAGGTTCCAGCTCAGGGCTCTGCGTGGCTGACACATAATCCCACCCAGCAGGATCAGATTTTTTTTAATGAAAATTGCTGAACTCTCCCCCAAGCCCTGCGTCCTCCACATTTTTCTCTTGGCTCCAGTTTTTCCATTGCTAACTGAATGTTGGTTTTTCAGTTGCGTACAAAGCATAAGGGGTCCTTGCACACAGTTTCAGAAACTCAGCGTTGGCACATTAAGACAGGGGTGGAAAACCTCAAGGCAAGGGTAGAGAAAGCAACTTTGATCCCAATCTCATTAAGTTACTTTTATCTCTGGCTGCTTGCCACCATCATGTAAATCTGACTGTTGATCTTTCAAGCACAGCAATGTTGGCTGCTTGTCAACAAGACATTAGCTTTTTCCTGAAGGAAGGGTGGGGAACATAAGCATTTGCTTGCTTCAGCCTGCCAGTGAAGTGACAGCAGACATATAGAAGGCAAGGCAGGGGGTTTCTAGTCATGGTGGCTATGTATTATTCTGTTCTCCACTCTCTGTTAATTCTAGTTGGCAGGGAACTTGACTACCTTTTTTGGTCTCCAGTTCCCAGAATATGTTAGCCAGTTTGGCCATTTCTTTCTGCAAGAAAGAAAAATGCCCTTGTTAGGTTGACACATCTCCACAGCTCCCCCCCCCCCCAAAGACTCAGGGGTCAGTCAGTCATCAGCCAAGGCATGCTGATTAGGGATTGTCATCTCTTTGTGAAGTTTCCTCCACTGCAAAAGCAGAAGTAGCAGTTGTAGGCCTCAAAAGTAACTTTCCCAAGCTCTGAACGTGAGCAGGAGGGCACTTTTGCAGTCACAGCCTGTCGTCTGGCTTCTTGTAGAAATCTGATTGGTCATGGGGGTGGGAGAAGGATATTAGCCCAGAGAGACTTGATCGGCAGCATCTTCTTTTTATTGCTTTTTGCTGCTGCCATCACTCTGTAGCTAGCCCTGCAGGACTGCTTTGTGATTGAAGCCGGTCACTGCAGGTCAGGATTGTGTACAGTTAGTCTAGATGGGCAGCTGATTGCAAGCAGGGATCAGGCAGCATAATTATTCCTCAAAGTGAAAGGAGCTTTCCTTTGAAGGAACAAGTGATGGTGAGAGTGTTGCTGTGATGTACTGCCAAGTTGCTTTCCTCATGATCCTCCTAATAGAGTGTTCAGTGTATGGGAGGTTCTCGTGGAGTGGCTGATCCCTCCACCTCACTCAGTGAGTTTATATGGCTGAGGAAGGATTGTGACTCAGATCATCTGAGTCCTAGGCCAACACTCTGTGCACTACATCACAGTGGCTCTCAGCGGTTGAATCCACACCCTCCCACAGATCTACCCCATTCCTCACTCCAACTACACTGAAGTATATAATGCCACTATTTCATTGCTTGCCATAATCATACTACACCCATGAGACTGGACAACATTTTTAGTTGTCAAGAAAATATTGCAAAATAGGTTGGGGGAAAGATGACAAGTTCACAATTCAACCACTCAGCTTCATGTCTGAGCTGGTACTTGATCCTGTGTCTGTCACCTTGCCTAAATCCAATATTTTCAGCATGTCACCCTTACAAGGCAGATTAGACTGGAGGCATCAGCCTCGTGTCTGCCACAGGATTTGAGCTGGCTTTCTCCATGTTAAACTCACCACACAAGTCACTGCACCACACTTGGTGTCTGTTTTTACCCCCTGCCCCCCTCAATGGCACAGAGACTGTCTACTACTGTATATGTTCCTGCATGCATTCAGATGCCCACCGAGTGCTTGTCTATCTCTTCTATCTTTTGGATTTCCATTTCAACCTGTCCCTCACAGCAAGCAAGAACATTTCCTTACCACAATCTAGATATTTTTTACTACAGCCCAGCCCAGCCCAGCCCAGCTAGTTTATTTCCTAGCAGTAGAGTCTGACAGGAAACTGATGCGAGGGGCCTAAGGCAATGTACCTACCTGACACTTGGCTGAGCACCACCCACAACTCCGTGCAAGAAAACTGGAAGGAGCAATATTTCACAAATTGATGGATCATGGGGAGCATTTTTAATCTTCTTTCTGATTCTCCCCTCCCGACCCGCGTGCTAGATTAAAACTCATTCATTTTCAGTTCCTTCAGTGTTCCACACTCTAAAGCCAAACCCTGCTGAGTACAGGAGATCCTTGAGGAAGGCCATCTATGCTTTGGAGACTTCATTATGAAGTCTAGCTCGTTTCTACCCTGATAAGCCAAAGGCATAATCCAGCTTCCCCCCATACCCCCAATTTATCACTTCTTCTCGGTGCGGTCAGCAAGCGTTTGTGAGTCTGAAGCATTTTTTCTCATTATTTATTGGGCTTTTTACTGCTTTAACAACGTTTTTCGGCTGACCTTGTTGATAACGTTATTAGCAGCAGAAAACTGACCTTGGGAGCTGTGCTTGGAGGCTGCTTGCAACTAAGGTGCCGGCTGCTTTGTTTACTTACTTAATTGTGATAAAGTTCCGGTGATTTTGAACTGCCCTCTCTGTGAATTCTGCAGCTCACTGAGAGATTTCTTATGAGGAACTCAAATACAACTCTAACATCTGCTGAAGTATTCTTTTAAACAAACCTGAGTGAATACTTCATATTTATTTACACTGTATGATATGGAAATCTTCGATCTCACCCTATCGCCTCCAGTGTTAAGGCAGCTGCAGTGCAATACTCCGATTTCAATTACGCCCATTTCTGATCTGGGAACCAGCAGAATACACAGCTGTAATCAATTTTCCAAGCCTATGCAGTCTTCAGAGTGTGACCATAGTGATTTGTCTTTCCCATTTAATTTTAACATGCATTCTGCTAAACATGGCAGTAAAGCTGGACTCTACCCTGTGCATCCAAGGAAACTGAGGCAAGTTAAGATGACTGACTATATTACCACCCAGAAAGTCTTAACAATTGGCAAAGAGAATCCTATTTCTCCTCACATTGACTTATCTGATAGCCTTTTGGTGAATGATCAGCTACTGGAAGGACATCAGTCAATTGGTAGCCTGCTAAGCAGCACAGTGAATGCAGACTTTGGCAAGTTAAAAATGTCAGATTTTGTGTCTGATCCAGTTTTGGGCTTAGAGGGTCCGATGCAATCGAATGAGCCAATCTTTGGTCCAAGGGAGGTAAACTGTTCAAATGTTAAGAAGCCGGAAATTACAGATACCACATTTATAACAGGGAACCATGATTCTTTTCATTCCCGCACACTAGTCTCCTTGGCCTCTGCTAAATTAACCACACCAAAGGTATCAGACAGTTGCAGAATACAGTGCTTTTTAACAGAAATTAGAGATATATTAAAGGAAGTAAAGCAATCCGTGTCTACCATAGAAGGTTACCTGAAAGAAAATAAGATGTGCCCAGTAGGAAATCCAGAAGACCTGTTGAACCAGAGACAGACCGTACATCCACACTGTCCATCCGATAAGATGAATTATTATAGTCTGTCACCCAAAACCATTGACAAAATTGACAAACTTTCACTGGAAGAACTACTTCTATGTGTAGGTCCTCAGACAGGGGCGCAGGGGAACCCTAATGTCTCTGTACCAAACACAGTTGACTTTTTCAAGCCTCCACTTGTAACTGTCTCTCCAAGCATAAAGCACAAACCTTCGGGGAAGGCCCCCTCAAAGATCTGTGAGAAGGCTCCTGTCCATCCCCCAGTGGAAGACAAGTTGAAACATGTGAAGACAAAGAAGACAAAGGGGATCCGGAAACAAACATCCAAGAAAAGAAGAAGCATGAACTTCAAACCCTTATTTAAATTATTAGAATCTTCTGAGCATACAGTGAAAGGGAAGTCCTCTGGGGCTAATGTTCAGCAAGCTGATAGTCAAATTCCAGCATTATCAAAGGACAATTCTAGAACCAAGAAGGCAAGGTTCCCTATGGATAGTGGTATCAAACAGCTCACGGACCCCACCATTTCAACTCCCATCCAATCCTCCTCTACTCAGGGGTCCCAACCCTCTGACTGGGGTTCATTACAGCCACAATCCACAAGGAAATTATCCACCATTCAATCCAGTTCGATCTCCAACTCGACAGTAGGGAACCCAATTCCAGTCATCATAAGGAAAAGGAGTACGAATGTAAGATTTAACAAGAGGAGAAGTAGGTGGAACAATGAATTTCCAGGTCGAGTTAACTCCTGTGGACGTCAGACCCACATCCCTGGCATGGGATATGATTACAGTTCAGTTTGACATGGAGATGGGAGATGCTCTCAGGGGAAGGATGTTCCAGTGGTCCCTGTGTGCGAAGGTGCTGGAGAGAGACTCTGTGATGCTGAGCTTTGTGATGCTGAGCTCATTGCAACTAGTGACACAGGAAATGTTGTTAACATGCAGAGTTATTTTAAAATAGATAGATTGTTATCTCCCACTCAGTTAGATCCCACTTCATCCCATGGCTTTGGTAATGTTTCTCCTCTTACTCAATTAACAGCTCTGCCACACCCTACTTTTCATCATAAGAGATCAGTAATTAAATGTTTGTCCTGGAACAATTCCAAAGCAGAACAATTAAACATACCAGTCGGTATTGTTTCATGGAACATAGCTGGGTGGAAGGCAAGTGGAAATAATATGAGGGTAAAGTCTTTTCTATCCAACTACTCAATATTAGCACTTCAAGAAACATGGCTCCTTGAAACTGAAAACCTAGTAGTGCCAGGTTTCAAAGCATGGGTAAATCCAGCACAGAAAATAAATGGGAAAGGAAGAGCCATAGGGGGGTTAGCTGTTCTTGTGAAGCAAGATTTAGGTTGGGAGAGTAGTATGGTTGAGTCACTTACCTCTGACAAAAATGTGTTGACAGTTAAGATGCAGACTCAAGATCTGATGATTATTCTGGTAAATGTGTATATACCACCGGTCTCATCCCAGTATTATGCCCCTGATATATGGTTACATTTGGAACTTTTGTTAGAAGATCTTAGAATAAGATTCCCAAATGCGTTGCCTATAATATTGGGTGATTTCAATGCAAGAATTGGAAATGACCTGTCAAAAATTGCAGAGAAATGTGGAATTTTTGATGAAGATACTTTAGATTTAGATTTAAAATATTGGAATTCCCAGGATGTGAAGATAAATTATGCTGGTGTAAACCTGTTTAAGCTGTTATATATGTTTGATATGCAAATATTAGGAAATAACAATAGCAATTCCCCATATCCATATACTTATTTTTCCCAAAGGGCAGGGAGTGTGCTAGATTATGTATGTGTTCCAAGAATAAAGGTTCATTTATTCTCTGGCATAACTGTACACCCTATGTCGGACAGTGATCATCAGCCTATAATAGTGGAAGTAAAAGCTAAATCAGACCAGAGGAAAGTAGGTCCACATGATAAATGGCTAGCTCAAAATTTAACTATACAAGGGGAGAGGAGACTGAAATGGCAAAAAGTGAAAGTAAACAAAATTTCAGAATTTCAAAATTCAAGCTACTGCTTAAAATTAAGAAATATAATTCTAACCCCAGATGATAACATAAACACAGTTATGGAAGCATATTATCAAATCTGTGAGAACATAAGACCTTTTTTAACAGCAGATTCACATCTAAAGCCACCAGAAGATACAAGGTCCCCATGGTTTGATAGGGAATGCAGATTGCGGAGAAAGGTATTGAGGAGACAGATGAGGAAAACTCAAACAATGTATGATCAGGAGACACATAATAATATGTTAAAACTCAGACGTGAATATAAACAATTGATTAAATCAAAGAAAAGGCAGTATCAGGAAAATATGTGGGCAGAGCTAGAAGTAGCCGCAACAGGGATAAATGTAACACATTTTTGGCACTTAGTGGCTGATAGAATCAATGAGGCAAAGTCTGTCATGGATATTCCTATCCCAGCTGCCACATGGGAATTATATTATAGAGAACTATTTAAGGAAGTGAAAGATGTAAAGCAGACTGACAAACTTTTAGAAAATGAAGAGCCAAGTCTAATTCATCAGTGGTCACCTGTAACAATGCTTGAGATTAAAATGCTTATCCAGACACTGAGAACCAATAAAGCCCCAGGAGAGGATTTCCTACCCCCCGAATTATTTAAGAACTATTTAGACTGGTGGGCCCCTATATTGTCTGGATTGTTTACTCATATAAATAAGACAGGCTGTATACCTATAGGCTGGAAAATGAGTATCATCATCCCACTATTTAAGAAAGGCAATCAATATGATCCCAGTAATTACAGGCCTATTAGCCTAATTGATATTCCAGCAAAAATTTATGCAAGACATCTCTTGAACAAATTAGAGGACTGGGAAGAAGAAAATTCCATCTTTGTTGAGGAACAGTCAGGTTTTAGGAAGGGACGCTCAACCCTAGACAATTGCTTTATATTACAACACCTAATAAATAAATATACCTTTAAGGGGGGACAGCTTTTTGCAGCCTTTATTGATCTAAATGGAGCATTTGATTCGATAAATAGAGGACGCCTCTGGGAAAAATTGGCAATGAGAAATATAGATCCAAGATTATTGCTATTGCTCAAAGCACTGTATACAGAAACCACACTGAAGGTGAGAACAGGTTTAAATTTTGCATTGACAGACTCTGTTCCAACATATAAGGGTGTCCGCCAAGGATGCATCCTATCTCCATTTTTATTTAATTTTTATATAAATGATGTGGTGCCATTTATACACAATCAGAGTTATCATATGCCTAAGATTCTAAACAGAGAAGTAAATATATTATTATATGCTGATGATATGATATTGCTATCAACAACCCAAGTGGGTATGAGAAGACTTTTGAAAAGGTTTAATATCTATTGCCAAGAAAATGATTTATGCATTAATAATGATAAATCCAAAGTGGTGGTATTCGGCAAAAAACAACAACTCATAAGTGGTCTATAAATTCTAAGGACTTACAGCAGGTTAAATGTTACTGCTATCTGGGCATTAACTTTGAGGCATCAGGATCCTGGGCATCGCAAATAAAGAAAAATACATTAAAAGTACGGGCCAGTTTACAATCGGTTAACAAACTCTTAAACCACAGTTACCCAGGCACTTTAATCCCAATTTTAAATTTTTTTAAAGCTAAGATAATTCCTATGTTAATTTATGGTGCTGAAATATGGGGTTTTGCAAACCTTAAGAAAATTGAACAGATTCAAACACAGTTTTACAGGGCTATCATGGGAGTTTCACGTTCTACCCCTGCACATGTAATAAGAGCAGAACTTGGTGCAAAAACAATTTCAGGTCTGATTCTTGCAAGAATGGTAAAGTATTGGTGCAGAATAAGTAGCTTAAGTGAAGAAAGATTGCCCAAGATTTGTTTGGAGGAGCAGTGTGTTTCTAGGTATGAAAATTCATGGTTAAATAAGCTGTTTAAGCTCTTTCCAAAATTTGGTTTTTCAGCTCAGGCTTTAAATCCTTCAGATGAAGATACAATTCATATTTTTAAGCAAAGAGTTTTTGATGTTGAGGCACAGATGGATATATCTGCTGTTGCATCTACAACAAAGCAAAGCAAAGCAAAGTGTTCTGCTTATATACCGCCCCATACTACTACAAGTAGTCTCTGGGCGGTTTACAATTTTAATTACAGAGTGCAGGCTACACATTGCCCCCCCAGCAAGCTGGGTACTCATTTTACTGACCTCGGAAGGATGGAAGGCTGAGTGAACCTTGAGCCTGCTACCGGGGATTGAACCCAGGTCGTGAGCACAGTTTTACTTGCAGTACAGGCATTAAACCACTGTGCCACGAGGCACAAAATGGTTGGCTAATACAAAACAGCTGCATCATTATGAACAATATTTAACTGTCCCAATGAAAATGCAATATAGGAAAGCATATACTCGCTTACGATTTGAACAAATGGATACTATGATGAAATGGGGTAGGTTTCAGGGTATCCCTATAGATAATCGTTTATGTGTTTGTGGAAACCCTGCCCTCGAGGACTTAGCTCATTATGTATTAGACTGTCCCCTATATAGCAATATAAGAGAAAAATATTTACAGCACATTTTAAAGAAAGTGGAAAACAGAAGCATCTCAGAGAAACTGAGTTTTTTATTACAAACATCCAATCTAGATATAATAAACAGAGTTGCAATATTTGCTTTAAAGCCGCTATATGCAGAGCTAAATATTTGGATGGTATAGGTGTAAAGTGCTATAAAGATTCAGAAGTTTGAAGACAGCCTCTTAGAATGCAAATTAAATGTTTTATGTAAAGGTTTTAAAATTGTAAAGTAAATACTTTTTAGGGGATTTTAGTAAATTGGCTTACTAGTAAACAATATTTTATATTATATTTTAAAGCATTAATATTAAAATGTTTATTTTATTGTATAAATACTGATTAATATGGCATGATAATATGGCTTGTTTGCAATGATCTGACGATTATGCAATAAATAGTTTTATCATTTATCATTTATCACTTCTTCTCTGGTGCTTGGTTGAGACGTCATGATTAACAAACCATGGGAGAGAGATGGATGATGTGTTCAACTACTCCTGCTGTAAGTGGGAGGACACACCAGGATGTGGCCTTTTTAGCCATCGGCCAGAATTCTGAAGGGCAAGCCACTTCCAAAGCCAGTCAGAATCTCACTTGCCACATCCCAGAGGAATGAACTGCTAAACCCCAGGCTGAAATTTGGACCCAGTGTAGCATTTTGAAACATCAAAGGAAAAAATGTGAAAGGGGGGAAAAAAGCATACCATGCCGTGTGTGGTCAAAGCATCCATTTAGGTTGTCAACGTTGTTTTGTTGCAAGCCAACACATTAAGTTTTGCTGTGGTGGTTTGGACAAAACAATATAGCAAAAAAAAGTTTGGTTGAAGCCTCATATTTCTCTTTTTTAAAAAGGAAATGACTTTTCTGGCAGAGGTAGAGGTACCTCCCCCTAAACATGTCAAATAGAACTTCCAAGTAAATGTAAGTTCCAAGGTCAGAATCCCACTGGAAGTCTCAGTTTAGGCTATTAAAACAATACAACGTATAGAAGTAGCAAAGCACTAATTAATTCAATAGGTCTACTTTACTTGGGAGTGGCAATAGGATGATATCCCAAACCTAGATCTGCAGCAACAATTGCCTTCAATGACTCTGTTTAGCTGTGGCTACAGTAGGCTTCTAGTATCTGCCCCTGGTAAGTCTTTACAGCTATTTTGGGTTTTTGGTGTAATGAGGAAGGGAGAAAGACCTTTGCAAAATTGCTCCTGGTGTGTTTTGTGTTTCCCCAGATGATTGTTTTGCATACATTCTGGCCATCCACAGAGAGATGCTCATTGGAACTACTCTTGACTCCAATTTTAACAAGGGTAATTATCCAATATCCTTCCCTGTGCTTTAGAGCAACCAACACATGTAAGGAAGACAAAGAGGCCAGTGGTCAGGAGCAGGTATAAGGTAACTGGAACTGTTTCTGTTTAATAAGGAAAATGGTAAAATAGGTCCATAGCTTTTGGAATGTTTTTATTTTAATATCTATGACACTTTATAATACAATCAAATTGTCTCCACTCTACATTTAATTTTGGTCATGGCCAAAAGTGACCCTCATATCAATTTGCAGTGTTAACATCAGATCTTACTCCCAGGTATTTGGAAACAGAAGTCAATCCTTTCCAGATTCTGTCATAAACCTTGGATCTTTTTTACTGTATGTGTTTATTTAAAACAAAAAGCAAAACATGCTGCTTCTATATTGCTCTATAGCACTTTAAGCACTCTCTGGATGGTTTACAAGTAATTATGCGGGCTGCACATTGCCTCCTGCCCCCCTCCACCCCCACAAGCTGGGCACTCATTTTATTGACCTTGGAAGGATGGATGAACTTTGAGCCTCCTACCCGGGATTGAACCCCCGATTGTGAGCAGTTTCAGCTGCAGTACAGCATTTTAACCACTGTGCCACAAAGCTCTAATGAGGGATGTTTAGTTTGTTTGCTGGGTGGCTAGGGTTATTTTATTGCTTTGTAAACTAGCAGTTCGAAAGCATGTAAAATGCAAGTAGATAAATAGGTACCGCCATAAAAGGCGGGAAGGTAAAAACAGTGTTTCCTTGCAGCCATGCCGGCCACATGGCCATGGACTTGCACAACACTGGCTCTTCCGGCTTGAATACGGAGATGAGCACCGCACCTAGAGTCGGACATGACTAGCATGCATGTGCGGGGGGGACCTTTACCTTTTTTTAAACTACTTAGAGCAGTTCTTTGCACCAAGTCAGTGGTATATAAATACACAAAATAAAAAAAACTCTTAGGAGCGTAAAAAAGTTTCCAGAGGGGACTGTAATTCTCAGTTCCCTGGCTAGCAATACCAATGAAAATTGTACTGCAGAAATCTTCTTTTTCAAAGTCTGCTATGGGTAGACATCAGAGGCTGGAATTCATTGTCGCAGATTTGGGAATCTAGGTTCAAACATTTGGATGTGTTTGCTGTGTGCACATTCCTTACCAGTATGTGGACACCTTGTGTCGTCCAGAGGTTGTGGAACTACAACACCCACCAGGTATAGAACAGAGGCAGTGGCAGTGCAACAACCCCTCTAGGTTTGTTTTCAATTTATCTTCTTTTGCCTGTGTCAAGGCACCTTTGTTTCTTCCTGTCCACAGTAACAGCATTTTAAAATGTAACAGAGGTGCATAGGATCTGGGTCTTCTTAATCTGAGCCTGCTACCTGGGATTAAACCCCAGGTCGTGAGCAGTTTTACCTGCAGTACAGGCATTTAACCACTGCATCACGGGGCTTCTTGGACATGATGATAATTTGCACAGATCAAAGGATGCACCACCTGTGATTGCAACTCTGTATGGTGGCTTAAGCATTACTGAACCTGGAAATACAAAAATGGGATTGAATTATAAAATTCTGCGCCATTTTCTCCACAACCTGTTATTTCCCCCCATTCAAACTGAAACTTTAAGCAAAAGCTGTGGCAAAGTTACACTTCGGTGACCTGTAAATGTGGCCTCTACGAGATGGGCAGTATAACAAACAAACAAACTCTTCACGGAGAAGATTTGGCCAACAGGCTAACAGTCATCAGTTTTCTCATAATCAATAACATGTTTCACAGCAGTGCAAATTTGCTTAGACTTATGGGGCATTCCTACAGATTGCTTCTGAAAAAGCAATTACTTGAGCAGTACAATAGGTTTTATTCTCAGATAAACAGATTATAATCTTTGTCATCTGCTACAAGTCCTCTTCCTTCTATAATCTCGTTTATCCTCAAATGACCAAAACCCTTTAACCCAGATCCACAAAACAAATAGGAAACAGCATCTCCTTGTAATATTTTATTATTTGATATCAGATAAAAACCACAACCACTGTGACATTTCAGAAAATGGTACAGAAAATAAATCCATTGTGACGGTAAAGTGCATTTTTCAATTGTGTACAAATATTTAAAAACATGCAAGGCACTCCAAAGCACAGAATTCAAGAGAACATCATTTCTCCATTTCAATCATACTAACAAAAAAGACCAGAGCACTCCAAGAAGTTAGCTTTAAAAATTGTTGAGAAGGCCACGAAGATATGAAAGTGCTTTTTGGGATAACCACTGTGAGTTTGCTTTTCACAGTATCATTTTCCAACCTTTTCCTCAACAAGCAGCATCTCTCTTGCACACACCTTCAACAACTACTACTATACCTGCCCTCCCATCAAGCACAATTTTAAAATAATTTCATTATAACCAATTCTCACAAAGTCACTTGAAGCAGCAATTTGGGTTTGTCCATTAGGCCTTCAGGAAGACAGAGCGAGGGAAGACTTTGGATCCTGTCTTTTGAAATGAACTGATTTATGTACCTGTTTTGCTGGATTTCCACTAACCTTCTTTAGTCTTCATTCCAGTTCTTGTACATGCATCTAGAGTGTGTGGAGGAATATCATGTGTCTAGAATTTGAATTTATGAGCCTTTCCAGGATATGAGGAATTAAGGCTCACTCTTCCATCCCACCTCACGTAAATCCTGTTTTATAGGGGCATAGGATGTGATTCAGGCCTAGATAAAGTAGCCTTGAATTAAAGAACTGACTAATCATAACTCAATTTTCTGCCAAACAAATTTAAAAACAATTTGTATCAACTTCTGAGATATTTATTTTGAATAGCCCAAGATACTTTATTTCTGGGGGTGAGTGGGAGGGATGCTTTTTACTGAATAATAAAGTTACATGTCTGGTTGGTAGGAGTTCCATATGTTTGTGGAGACCAGACTTCTGAGGGAAACACTTTGTCCTCACCCCCAATAATGACTTTTAAGATATGAAAGTCAATAGTTTGAAGGGGTGGGAGTAATCTCTCCACATGAACCAGTCTCACTCACTTTATAATCTAGAGCACAGAGAGAACTCCTAGTTCCCTGAGCTCCTTGCCCTCTGATGATGCCAGCCACAGAATCTGGCGAAACGTCAGGAAGAAAAACTTCCTGAATATGGCCAAACAGCCTGAAAAACTCACAACAACTATCAGATCCCAGACGTGAAAGCCTTCGAGAATACTTTTTGGGGGTCATATTTGACATGGAAAGCCTACACTGACAGAGTAACGTGCCCTTCTTTAGACTGTTGCTTCCATGTGTTGAAAACAATGATGGAGATTAGAAAGGGTGAGTTCTCCTCAAAACATGTGGGTCTCCAAACACTGAGGTAACGGAACAGGGCTGTAGTTTCCAAAATGTACAAAAAGATAAAAATATGCAACATTGCCTGTTTTCTTCCCAATAGCAATTTTGAGCTTTAATTTTAAAGCATGTTTCTGCTGTTTGAGTGGAATGGAACCTTATATGGCTGTATATGGATATAATTCCTCATGTTGTATGAGACTCAGGTCCTAAAAATGGGGTAGCCTTACTACCAATAGATTCAATTCATCCCTGACCCAAGCCACCATTATTGTGACATGGAGTAGATCAATTGAAATGAACAGGACCTACATTCATTCTAACAACTCTAATGAATTCTAATTAACTTCCATGGGCTACTCTAGGTAGGGCTACAATTGGCTTTAGTTCCCCATTCATATGCCTCTATTTAAGAGCTCTAAAAAGGTGAACCATGTAATGTCAACAGTTTAGCTTATTGTTTAATTCCATTGGGAAATAAATAGTTTATTCCCTCAATCCGCCAGGCTCCACACAAACCACTGCATTCAGCTGGTTCACATCCCCATAGAAGAAAGATTAAATCAACACCTTAGAATAACTAAGACCCCACTGCTTTCTCCCCAGAACTCAAAGAGCAGGGGCAGGAAAAATAAGAACTCAAGAAGCCTAGCTTCATCTAGGGGCCTCCAGCTGCTGATCTGTACTCTGATATGATATTTGTTTAAATTCTCAATACGCCAGTCTTTTGACAGTTCAGTTACTGTATGAAATATGATTTCAAGTTCCACATACATAAAACTGAATACACAAGTGAAATGGCCAGCTCCTAGATCAAGATAGTGCTAAAATGTCAGCATAGAAACAAGTAGGGGCATTCTGAGAACCTTTCCCAAAGTTAACTGCAAGGTGTTGTTCTAAGAACCTTGCTTTACATTAATTCACACTTAATAATCTTTGTGGAAAGAAGCTTTCTCATGTGGCTTATCTAGAATGCTCAGCCTTGCAGGGAGCCCCACGCTGTGCTTTCTGAATCAAGATTCTCCTAAGCAAATGATGTAACTGTAAAAAAGAGGAACAAATTTATTTGACCAGAAATAAGAGGAACAAAGTGCAACACTTCAGGGAAGGGAATCCTTTTTTGTTAGGGACTACAATTCTCAGAACCTCCCTGCCAGAGTACCTAGTAGATTTTGGGAGCTATAATCCAAAAATGTCTCTTTTCAAAGATCTGTTCCTTGGTCTGAATGTCTGCTTGGTAACATTGGGGAAAAGATGCCTCATACAGCAAGGCCATTTTCACAGATAACAGAGTTTGCTTTGCACCGGAGTGGCAACAATTCCACGCGTTAATTATTTCACATACTTTGGGTGTCAAGTAAGTCCCTCCTCCTGGACGAAAAAACAGCATTCATGGCACCATGCAGACTTGGCAGAGCAAGCCAGAATGTCTAAATGGCTTTCTTTCGCATTCAGCAAATTGCACCCATTAGAAAAGCAGGTCCCCAATCAACCATGAAACTCTACTGGACAATTGGAGAAAACCTTATTCAGAAAGAGAAATAATGACATGGGGGGAACTCGAGCAACCAGGGAGGGAACTGTTTGGCTTTACAGTCAGAACTAAGAGAAGTAAACTTGGTGGACTACAAGTCCCAGAATCCGCTAGACTGGATCGGTTCCCTCCTATTCTGACTAGCAGCAGCTCTCCACGTTTTAGGCAGAGGCCTTTCCTGGAACCTCCCTGGAGAGATACGGCAGATCCAATGTGAGGCCTGGGAAATCATACCAGGCAAACCACAAGCGGCTGCACTGAGATAAGCCCTGTGGCAGCAGTAAAGCAGGAGCCATGAAACTGGACCTAACAATACTTGTTATATGACTCAATAAGCTTTATTTGATTTGTCAGTAACATCCATTTTATAGCCATTGGATAAAATCACTGGAACCCCCCCCTCCCTACAACAACAACAAATTAAGTTTTAAAAAGTTATCCTGCCATACAACCTATGCCCACCGGGGAGAACGAAAATATCTGTATAGCATAGTAGCAGGAGGAGTACAGCATTTTAAAAAAAGAAAGAAAAAAAAAGAAAAAACAAATTCACACCCCTGTCTCCCAACCCGAAATTGCTACCAGGGCACATCCATAATATTAATTAACAGCCCCCCACCTCTCCTAACACACACTTGCTCTGTAGCTACATGATTACACGGCTGAGGTGCAGGAGGAGTCTTCTGCCTCAGCAACTGCAAATAATTTACACATATTGTAGTTTGAGGCAAAATAATGAGAGGCACAATAGTGAGTAAGCACCCTGGTATCTTCCCACAAACGAAGACATCTCCTAAAATGGAAAAGAACGTAGGCAGGATTCTAGCTACAATTACTATCACTCCCATTTCCATGTCATGGTCTCTCACAGAACGGACAACGTGATTCTGTACATAAAGCCTCAGGTGCCGAGGCCGCTGGGCCTCTCCATGATGGTTCCTTGTCCAATGTAACAGCTTTTGAGAGATGTGTAGCAATAGCAAAGTTAGACTCTACAATACAACTGGCTCAGAAAGAGAAAGGCTTCCCTGGAAGAGCTCACAATACTGCAATGTACCTATGACAACATATAAATAAAACAGAAGTGAAATGAACGTTGTAAGGCAATCAGGGCATTTTTCTTTTTGATGTTGAAATTCATAAGCAGGAGAGACGGACAGAGACCATCCCTTTTTAAACGCACTGCAGTTGGGAGTTTCAGAAGTCTTTTCATTTCATTTTTTGTAACTATAAACACACGCCTCCTTTGGCAATGATGACAATGGCAGCAAACTCCCAAACCTTTTTTTTAAAAAAAGAAATAAACATCCAAGTCTTTGCTTCAGTAATAAGGCCCGTGTTTTTCATACCCTGAATAGCTAGGCCATTCAGGGAACAGCCCATAGGAACACCTTGGACTCCCAAACTGGTCAAAGGCAATCCCAAAATCAGATTCCCTTTGAGGCTGAGAGAGCCCCTGAGCAGATTTGAGTTCAGACCGTACAATCCTGTAATTCAGGCCTTTATTGCTGTCCCAGTATACTTTGCCATCGCATTCGTAACACACTGCAAACTCTATTCTTTCATGAGGTTGAATTCTCTCGGGCAAGCTGATGTTGAAGGAGAAGGTGTCCTTATCTGAACCTGCATAGGTGTCTTTTACATACTGGCACGGGTAGTCCGTGAATTTTTTCCAGGTATCAAATGTCATTCGGATCTTCACGGCCTTCTCAAAAGCCAGATTCCTGACTTTCACCGTGCCCATGATAGCTTTATCTTTCAACATGCAGTTCTCAAGACAGACATATTCGGCCTGCAGACGATTCCGGAAATCCAAGTAATCTGCGGAAGGTTGTACAAAATCCAAGACAAAGTTGTCTCTGTCCACAGCAGTTAGGCCCACAATGCTGTCTATGAGTTCTGTGATATTAAATGGAATATCCAGGGGGTCGTCAAATTCTGAGAAGACTTTCACCATCGTCAGGGCAAAGCCCCGGCTATCTGCAAAGGAGACCCTCTTTTTCTCCCTGTTCCTCTGCAGCATTTTTACTTCTGCCCCCAGTTCATTCAGCTCAGAGTTGCTATTCAAATGGATACAAGGGCGTAAAGGCTTCTTGGTTTTCGGAGCAATCTTGCAGGCAAAGTTCTCTCTTCGCAAAGGCGGTGTCCGCAGGTATAGCTGCATGGCTACATCCACTGCCATGGTAGGCTTACGAGGAAAAGAGTCCAGTATTCTAGGAGAGAAAAACAAGGAGGATATTTCACATATGACGTAGCTATAATCCTGCATTTCCTTCACCAGATAGCATGAGATGACCAGGCCCAGTTTCTATTAAGGGTATATATACATAATGCACATTTTTACATAAGGTGTGTTATGAAACACATGTTTCTTCTTTTAATTATATAATTATTATATATAAAGGTTGTATATAATTTTAGAAGGTAGAGCTTTAGAAGGTAAAGCTTGGATAATTCTCATGCAAGATTAAAAAGAGTACAGACAGATGAATGAAGGCAAATCACAAGCAGGACAATAATAAAGCTGGTTCCTGATTATTATTTTTAGATCTGAGCAAGTGCCTTTTAAAGAAAACTCATGCAGTTTAAAATGAAAATGGAATGCAATCCATTCCAAACATCATCCATGTTTATAATCTTGCAAACATCCGTTAAATGATTTGATTTTGTGAAGAGAAAAATTGTTTACATTTGACAGCTAAACCTTACTGTAAAATAATGTTAGTATGTGGGTCAGATTTTTAAAACCCTAATGAAATAGTTTTTAAAAACATCATGCTCCTCAGAGTTAAAAAATAAAAATAAAAGAAGAACTAGAGTTTATGCAACAACTCAGAAGTCATGGAACTGTATTTGTTTTCATGGACACTATATGGATAATTATGATTTTAATCACTTTTATTTTCTCTTATGGAAAAAAACAATATTTGCTGCTTTTAGAATGTTTGTGCAAAGACTGTAGCATATTTCCTCAAAAGTAAGTCTTACAAAGCTCAGAGATACACATCTCTGAACAGATACACCTATGAAGCAACAGCAGAATTCTTTATTTATATCCTCTCAGATTTTAGTTCAATGAATTAAACAGAGTTTACTGCCATGTAAATAAGAACTAGCTTGCAGCCTTAATCTTCAGGTAACCATATTTAATAACTTTCACACAGAGAACCTGAAATAAAATTTACAATTGAATCCTTCTGCTCTAAGCAAATATAAAATTCTTTGCTGCAAAAAGATTGAAAGCTGCATAATGAAAGCATTGAAAGTTGTAATGTACAATAGCAAAAAAGCACTTCAGTTCCAACTAGACCTAAGCAGATTTTTTTTTGCACTATAAATCCCAGAATTCCCAAGGCATCATTGTCTGGGCAGTGAATTCTGGGAGTTAAAATCCAAAACCAGAAACCTACACAGTTTTAACTGCAAGCCAGCTTGTTTTGTTTTATTCTCACAACCAAGCAGTAGATGGGCATAAAATGAACCATTTTTCTGAACTTCAAACCGGACTGGTTCAAAGTACAATTTGTGGCCCTGCTTGTTGAGGCAAAACAAAATGCCAAACATGTTTCCCTTTGGTGTTTCATTTGCTTTCACAAAAGGGATACCCGCTTCCCACTGTCTCTGTCACCCCTGCCGACATGCTCCTCCCCACCGCGGCCTGCTCCGGTGGCACTTCCCAGGAACCAGAGCCTGGCTATGAGCCTGTTCCTGCCTATCAGCTGGGCGATGGGGGCATGGTCAGAGTCAGTGGCCAGCTCTGGGCCACTGGTCCTCCTGAGCATGTGCCCGCCGCCTGGCAGATAGGCAGCACACACACACACACACACACAGAGGCAGTTCTTAGCTCCTCACAGGAAAGCTGGGACTGCTGCCTCTGAAGATGGTACCAGTGGCCCTTGGTAGTGGCAGCGCTGGAGGCAAGAGTAGGTAGCAACCCCCCAGGCATCAACTGGGGGGAAAATACCGCAGATCAGTTTGCTTTTTTGGGGAGTTTGTGATTCTCCACGAACCACAGGATTTCCAGTTTGGGCCCACCTCTAATTGGTACACAAGCTTTTGAATTCTCAAAAGGGGGAAATGTGCTTTAAATCCACTTCCCGCCCTCAAATATTTAAATTACTATTTAATTCACACAATTTAAAAGGTTTTCAGCACAGTGTGTTAGTGTAACACAACCCAGGTACGACTAGAGATGTGAAGGCCCTGGAAAAAAAGGAAAAATCCAACCCCCCCACTTTCCCCCGTTTTTTCCGGAAGACTTTTGGGGTTTTTTTTCCTGAAAAATTGAAAAAAACGATTATGGATGGAATGTTTTATTTTAACATGATGAATAAAATATTTTAAGACAGGGTGTTCTAATATTTTCTAAATCATTTCTAAAAAATATGCATAGTATCAGATTATTCTAATTTCTGTGCACTGAGGACAAGCAAGTCCTAGGTTACAAACTAAACTCTCAAATGCAAGAACAAGATGCATTGCTTCCTTTGGGAGTGCTGCTATTTTCATAAGAAAAAGAAAAAGGTTTTTGCATGTGGGTGGGTATGTTTGGTTCTGTTCTGTCCTTTTCACTAGGCCTCAAAGCACTGGAAGAAAATACAGAACAAAAATGTTTCTGATTAAATTTCATGCCCATTCATTGAAACTTAGTCCGACTCCCTTCTATACATTTCCCCCCCTTCTTGAATTCTTTTTACAAGAAAGAGGTTTTTATTTTTTTATTTAATACTGTGGAAAGGAATTATTAATGGTTAATTCTGCCTTTTTAAAAACTGTTTCGTAGATGGTTTTTGTTCCACATAAACTAGTGAACAGCTCAGGAGATTGTTACTTACTTTCAATTACAAATAAATATTATTTAAAAAGTAAATTCCGTTTGTAATAATTATTTGGACACACTATATTTTAATATGCTAGCTGTGATAGCTTTTATGCCAAGTCAAATTGTCCATAGTCATATTTTATGTTTCTAAAGTAACAGAATGACTTTCAAGATGTAAGAGAGGGTGGAAAGTGCTAATGTAGCATTTCTCTCATTTTTTTCCTGAAAATTTCAGTTTTTTCCTGGGGGAAAATGGGATTTTTTTTTTTTTGAAGCTTCAAAATTTTCGGAAATTTTACATCTCTAGGTACAACACACAATAGCACAGTTTTCCCTTCAAACATTGCAGGCCAGAATTTGAAAAAAGATTTCAACTCTCTGCTATATTCCCAACTATACATATTTTCAGATGTCAAAAGAAATACAATCATATTTGCCTCTCCTACTACACCACAAATGTGTGACTGCTCTTACAGCCACCCTACCTCTCAAAAAGTCTCATTTAAAAGCATTCTCACAAAGTTAACAGGTCTTACCCTGAAGACCACAGGTTTCTGGTTTGAAGCCGTATCCCAGCCTGCAGCATTCTGAACCACCGAAAGTCCAATATTACTAGAGCAACTGTTGGCACCCCAACAGCTAGGTTGGCACGCTTGTCCCGTACTACCAAAACAACAGACTGCTCCAGACAGCTGAATGGAGCACGATTTGTATGGAGCCTTCTTTTTCTGCCTGGCTTCCTGTTGCAGCAAGGTTGCCACACCCTCCCATACTGGAAACTTTCCTTTTGGTGAAGAGGAACAGGAAGCTGAACAAGTTACACATGGTAATCAAGGACGGCACTGACTTGTTGAACTTTGCTGGAAGGGAAGCTGCCGTAGACATGCATCTGCACGCTCACACAAGTATTGAGACATTTTAGGAATTTAGTATCTTTCAAAACATTCCAAGAAAGAAATATCACATCACCACGTCAACTTGGAGCTGCTTCACTGGTACTGTGCATTTTGTTCCTGCCCAGGTGAAAAGGCCAGCTGAAATCTAAGAATCAATGGCAAAAAGACTTGAGCTACCAATCACAAACAAAATAAAACTTGCTTACTGAGAAATTAGTCCATGCCTATTGTTCAAGGAGTACTGCCCTGCTGAGTATTAGAAGGCTAACTTGTTGATGTTTGGTTCCACATTGCATGTAGATTTCTTTTTATTACTGTATTGGCTTCTAGTTTGTACCTGAAAACTACAGGTTTCAGAGGAAAGTCACCATGCAGTATTCTAAACCCTAATCCCAGAGACAATAAAAGAATTT
The DNA here is from genome assembly GCA_037367305.1 of Phrynocephalus vlangalii. NCBI lineage: Eukaryota > Metazoa > Chordata > Lepidosauria > Squamata > Agamidae > Phrynocephalus > Phrynocephalus vlangalii. The sequence goes on along the minus strand of JAWVWN010002042.1, from coordinate 80,506 downwards.
ATCTATGTCAGTAGGACACTTCCAGGAGTCAAACTGTCACCAAAGTCTGTCACCGCAATAGAGGATGTGGGTGTGCTGTCGGAAAGAGAGACCCCGCTGTTATTTTACAACTAGATGCAGGAAGAACACAAGACTTATTTTTAACTCAATATGTTCCTTGGGGAGGTTCCTAGGTGTATCAGCCAACCCCTCAACAAAATGGCCTCTCAAAAGAACACAAGAAAGAGCCCTGTTGGATCAGGCCAAGGGTCCATCTTCTAGTCCATCTTCCTGTATCTCACACTGTCCTTCTTCAGATGCTCGGGGAGCACAGGAGACAACTAGAGACTTGTCGCCTGATATCATGAATGCTTTGTTTGAAAGCAGAACTCTTTTCACTCTTTTTAAAAACTACTAAACTGTCAAACTTGGTGGCATGCCACCAACTTAAAAGGCAAAGCAGCACATTTTTGCCATCCAAGGGGCAAGCTGGCCTGCTGGCCTGCTCAGTAAACTTCACTATATTGTTTAACCAGGACAGGTCCACCAAGCCAATGGAGGGGAAAAAATTTAAGACATCCTTGCACAAGCTTCTGCCCTCTGGACGTGCAACACCCAGCATCCTCAAACAGCACAGCAAAAAGACAGCAGTCTGAAGTATCTGGAGGACACCTGGTTGCTTTGGAGAATGAAAAATGCTGTAGAGAAGGAACAATCTCAGGCTATAAAGCAAAATGGAAACTAACAGGTGCAAGCTCAAGTTAAAACACTTATGTTAACCTAACATAAGCCAACTAAATAACAGTAATCTGTACACGTTGTTTCAAGAATGTACCTCAATGCTGATGAGCTTTCTGCAGAATATTCTACAAGCAGACAGACAGACAATCACACCTTTATCCCACATATCTTATGTGCTCCCAAGTCAGTTGCAACTTCTCCTGACCTTTCCCAAGGTATTCTATGTATTGTATAAGGTCCTGAGAAAGGGTTCACCAGCCCCCCTTAGTGTTGAACTGAGGCCATGCAGTTCACAGAAAACCTCTTCATCCAGACACACAATTAGGGACTGCACTCCTTAACCCAAGACTCCACAGCCGGGTGCCCCAACCTACCGAAATCTCCTTCTACAGTTCCCAAGTCAAAACATTGGACCCTCGTATAACAAGCAGTTTGTTTAACAGAAAATCTGCTTAAAGGAAAAAATTTCCTGAGATAAGGGGAAATCGCTTAACAGAATCGCCTATGGGGCGAATCCGTACAACAGAAAAACAGTCGCGATTAGGGATTAATCTGTGTCTAATGCATTCCTATGGGAAATTTGTTCAAAGGAAAATTTGCTTAACAGAATTTCATTTGGAACGAATTAATTCCTTTATACAAGGTACTACTTGTATAGGAAGATAGAATCCCTCCACCTATGTTTATTCACAGTAGAGATGGGCACGACCAGAAAAAATGACATTTCGAGTTGTTGTTTGTCGGGGCGGGTCCGTTTCGGGTCATTTCTGTTTGTTGTGATAATTTTCAAAAATTTGTTGTTTCCGTTTGTCGTTTGGGTTGGGGTTGGGGTTGGGGTAAGTGGGCTCTGGGAGGCACCTCTCTGGGTGCCTCTGACGTCTGACCCACTAAGAAGGGAAGGGAAGGGAAGCGTAACGCGAAGCCGCCGCGTACCATACATTACATTATGTTAGGGTGGGGGGTAAGTGGCAGAGACACCTCTCTCTCTGGGTGCCTCTGACTCACTAAGAAGGGGAGCATACTAGTGTACTGATGTACAGGTTAGGGAATGGGATAGGGGTAGGGGATAGTGGGCTGTGGGAGGCACCTCTCTGGGTGCCTGTGACCCACTAAGAAGGAAAGTGTACTTGCGTACGGATCTGGGTTAGGGTTGGGGTTAGGGTAAGGGCTAGGCTTAGGGTTACGGTTAAGGTTAGGGTTGGTTAGTGGGCGGCACCTCTGGGTGCCTCTGATCCACTAAGAAGGACAGTGTACTGGCGTATGGGTTAGGGTTAGGGCTAGGGTTAGGGTTAGTGGGCTTTTTATGTCCTCTGGCACATCCAGAAGTCTCAGTCAAAACCTGGCCATGCGATTGGTGGAATGGGTCCAAAAATTTGCATGGTCCCATCCCATGGCCAGCCCATCATTGCGCAGGTGTAAAAAAATAAAAATAACAATAAAATAAAATAAAATCAATGGAGACGTTTTATTGCAAGAAAAACCCACTGCTGCTACTATAAAAAATCAGGCATTTAAAATACCTAATTTTCAAATGTTTCTGTGGTGGTTTGGTGGGTTTTTGGACCACAATTTAAAAATAAATATTGCGGTCGCCATTTTGGATCCCCCCCCCACCGCATGGCAAATGGAGACGACGAGGATGCCCCCCCCCAGCCTGGTACCAGCAGCCCAGGACAGGAGAGGGGGGGGAAGGCCGGGGACCTCCCCCCCGAAACCACCCCTCTCTGGTAGGTGCCCTCACTGAGGCAGGCATATTTTCGCCTGCTTTTTTGGCCGGGAATCGGGTTTTTTTTTTAAACTTTTTTTCTGTGCTGCTTGGCATTGTGCGATCGCCGCGATGCCATGAACGACAACGAAAAATCAGACCCAATTTTTCTTTTTTGGTTCTGGTTCAAGCTGGAGCGGAGTAATTCTCGTTACCGTTACCCGTTACGTAACGATAACGAGAACCGAAAACGGAAACGAGAATTTTGCCGCTCCGTGCCCATGTCTAATTCACAGCCAAGTATTTGAAACTTGTACTGCAATAATAAAACACCTAATATAAACAACACATGGTATTTAGGCAGTTCACTGGACAGATGTTAGGTTGAAATATAGAAAGGCTGCATATATAGCTATGCTTTCAGCATGTGCCTCAAATAAAAAAATGGTAATTCCATGTCATATACATGAGGGAAAGGCACTTAATGTAGAGCAAAACACACACACAGTCTGTGTGTCTGTGATAGCTGGGGAACCATCCAGACCAACCTTGGGTAGTGGGGGAGAACTGATGTTGGGGGTGGGGAAGGAAGGGAAAGAAACAGAGCCACTTCCTGTGGATGTAGTGAAGAGAGGAAAACCACTTCTTTTGGATCAGCAAATGGGGCTGCTGCCATCAGTGCAAAGATCCAGGTAGGATCATGCCCCAAGACCATTTGGCCACTGCTACTCATGGAAGCAATGCGCAACAGCACGGGAACGGTGGAGGTGCTTCAAAATGCACTCCCTCCCTAGTGATATGGGGCAATTGTGCAGACATATATCAGAACATATGTCAGCTTAGGGAGGATCTATGGCATTTGATACACAGAATTTCCAGCAACCAGTCGACTAATTAGCAAGCACAGGATCCCTTGGAGGAAGAAATATTAAGCCCATGTTGCTGAGAAATTCCTTCCAAATGTCATGCATGTCTGTCAGTTTCCCAAAACAAACCTGAAGGAGAAAAAAAAATACTTAAGGTGATAGGCCCTGCTTACTAGAGCTGGACATGTTTTGTACCACACATTACGAAGTATCCATGTCTTGTTTGTGTGATACTGCATTTGCCAGGTAGCCCCAAATATACAAAGGCACTGATCCAGGAGCTTGTCTACAGTACAAAGGGGGGAAATAGCATTTAAAAACAAAGCCCTGGTTCTGTGCCTTCTGCAAACACCACACTGATCAAGTGCCCTCCTCACAACTTAACAGTCACGCTATGCAATACAGTTATCACTTTTTTGTTTGCCGAGTTGGCCCCTCCAGTTGTGAAAGACCTGCTTATCATGACTCATGATTCTCCTTACCTCTGTATCTCGCATTTAGATCGGCTTGTGCTTTGTAATTATCTAGAAGTGAGGCGTTTTTCTTCTAGTTAGCCTGCTTGCCCAGAGAACACCTGTATTTCTGAGGAAAACTAACTGTGGGAGGGACGATCAGCTCAAAAGAATGTATTCTCCTTATTGTCTGGAAGTTGAGTCATGGGTACTGGACTTCTTTTTTGAGAGATAGAAACGTTTCGCTGTTCATCCAAACAGCTTCATCGGTCCAATGAAGCTGTTTGGATGAACAGCGAAACATTTCTATCTCTCAAAAAAAGAAATCCAGTACCCATGACTCAACTTCCAGATAAACTCACCTGGATTACTGAGAATCTTCACAGACATTCTCCTTATTGGTTTATTGGCCCTTCACTTTCAACCCATTTTGAAATGACAGGCAAAGCACTTCAGATTTACTTCAGAAAAAAAGGCAACTGATGCACAAACTTCAAATGCAAATATAAAAATGAAGCTGCAATATTATCATTTTGTGACACACACTGATGGCAATCACTAAGAAACCGGTTGGCCAGAATTTGTGGGGAAGAGGCCTGTTCTGAAAGCTGAGAGCCGCCTTTGAATAGGTGGAATTCCTGCCACCTCCTCAAACGCTTAACTACAACCATCACTTCCCATGATAAATCAGAATTAGCATGCTCCTTTTGTACTTATTTCCTTATATGCCCAGTTCTGTGGGGCATGAGGCTTGCAGGAATTGTTCCTTACAAAGCACTTTCAGTCAAACTGGAAGGTTTTGTTCTGATTCAAACTCCATGTGCTCGTTCCCAAAGATAAAGCTGACTTGAGTTATTTCTGCAGATGGGCTGGGGGGACTAGAAAGCTTCCCACAGGATGGGATTAAGAAGGGATTGCTGAAGTTTCCACGTCTAAGGCCTTCTGGACTAACATTAATCTAATTTGCTTCAAACCAAAGGGCACTAATGTTTATACGCACAAATGATAGAATCTTATTTGAATGGCTGCCCACAGCTTCTCTGTGGAAGAGCTTGCTATAGATAGCTAAACAGAACCTCCATATCCAGAGATAGTATATTCAAATATCATATGCTGCAAAAAAATAAAATAAAACAAAGATTGTAATTTCCTTCATGATCTGACTAGGCTAGTACCCTGCCGGCCACTGCTGGATGGAGAAACCACGACTAAACAGACATTTGTCATCTTAAGAACTTAAGAACATAAGATACTACTCCCCTGCATATGGCCCTTGAAGTACCCTGGTTTTGAGCCTGGAGATTACACATCTCCATCATGGTTTGTAACCTGTGATGGACTTTTCCTCCAGGAATCTGTCCAATCCCCCTTTGAAGGAATCCAGTCCAGATGTCATCACTACATCATGTGGGAGGGAGTTCCACAGACTAACAATGCGCTGGCTTAAAAAAAATTCTTTTGTCTGTTCTCACTCTCCCAACCCTCAGTTTGAGTGGATGACCCCTAGTTCTGGTATTTTGTGAGGGGAGAAGAGTGTCCCTCTATCCACTTTTATGATCTTATTGCTTCAAACCAAAGTGCACCAACGTTTATATGCACAAATGATAGCCTCTTTTTCAAAATGCTGAAAATTTTGGCAGCAATCATCAAGTTTAAATGTTGCACAAATCAAAAATCACATCAATTTGCCTCTCACTCTGTTAGCTGGCAATACAACTTATTTCTCTAATAAAACAACAGCCCTGGCTTTAATCTCTTGGTGCAATCTTCCAGAAACATACACTTCCTTTTATCCTGTTGCTGTCACCTACTGTAAACCTTTCATCAGCTCTTCATATCCTATCTTATGAAAGAGCAATTTCTTGGGTTTTTTTTTTTGTAACCGCTAGACACCAGCTTTAGAAAGTCACAAAGCAATTAATCAAAACTTCCTCAACTGGTGCTGTCTGTTAGATCACTGTTTACATCATGGAAGTCAATATCTGGGCTATGCTCAATGAGGGTCAATGAAGCTGTGACTTTGTGACTCAATATATAGAGAAGAAAGTGGCCCGCCTCAGTCCTTCTGACTTCCATTCATTAGGCAGGTACTTCTCCTTTAAGTACACAGCTATCCTCCACAGGGTTCACCTTTAAGTGCTGCCTGATCTCAATTAATAGGCAATAAGAGAATTCTAACCCTAAGCACATCCTTTCTTGCATGATTTCAGAAGCTAAGCAGGGTTGGCCCTGGTTAGTACTTGGATGGGAGACCACCAGGGAATACCAGATGCTGTAGGTGCCTGGAGTAGGAACTGGCAAGCCACTCCAGTATCCCTGCCAAGAAAACTCCATGGACATGGAGTCACGAAGAGTTGGTCACGACTGTAACGACAAAACACACACAAACCCTTATTGCACTGGTAGCGAACCTTTAGCACTCCAGATGTTTTGGAGCACAACTCCCACAGTCCTTTGTCATTGCCAATCTAGGCTTGGAATTCTGGGAGTTGTGCTCTAAAACATCTGGAGTGCTGAAGGTTCAACATCATGGCATCTCTTACCCACTCACCCTGTCTTAACACATTTCCCAAAAGGAGAAATGTGGACTGCTTCAAAAAATATGTCCTAACTGAGATGGGGTTGCTATGCCATTTTATTACAAGGAAACACTTTAAAACCAACAAGGCGTTTAGTGAAAAGGGTTAATTTGAAAGACTAATTTAACACCCAGTTCCAACTGATGATTGTGGGTCCTGATGGCAAGTTTAGTGTTGTTTTATTGTTTTGTATTTATTGTATTTATATGTTTTTATTGTTCTAATTTTATTGTAATTTTGATGTTTTAATTGTTTATTTTGATTGTGAGCTGCCCAGAGACCTTTGGGTAGTGGGCGGCATACAAGCTATATAAAACAAACAAACAAACAAACAAACAAACAAACAAACAATGCACACTGAATGTCATGATCAGCTGGCAACCCATACAATGGTATCATACGGTACTCAGAAGGAAGTGTGGAAGTGGGGCACCGGCTTGCGATGCCAAATCCCATGCTCCACTGGTAACTCACAAGCACACTATTTTCTACAATAACATCCCCAGCTCAAGAGAGGAAGAGACATCAAAGGTGCCTCCAGCAACAGCCCTACCAAATATAAACATTTCTCTTCTACTAGCAGGGGAGCCCACCACAAGGGCATTCCCAGCACATCCTAATATAAACTAGGACAGCGTGAATTGTAAGACACTCAATTACAGGAAGTGACTTGGATCAAATGTTTTCTAGTTCCCAGCAGCCAAGTAATCTTTGCAACCCTTGCTCTGAGCAAGTGGCATAAAGGAACGAAGCACATCATTCCTAAAGCCAGAACCTCTTTCTTTCTTTGTAATTAATTCATTATTTATTTTATTTATTTTAAATACAGTATTTTTACCCTGTCTTTCTCCTTAAAAGGACCCACTGTCCACTACTAGGGCATTGGTTATGTTTTGAATTCTATTATTTGCATATGTGAAAGTAAACTGTAAGAGTTTTATATGGTATTTATTTTCACAGAAGTGTCTTCATCACTACAAAAAAATCTGTGTACCACTAAGGTCAGGCATCAATTAATCTCTAGGCAAAAATTAAGTTCCTCTTCTCAAAACTATCCCAGTATTTTTTTTTAAAAGATCTGGATAATGTGTCTGAAGGTTCTCCCACTGTAACCTTGCAATTACTCTGTAAAGTAAATTAGACATCAAGGGATCACCTAATGAGTGTCAACACTAAATTGGGATTAAAACCAGTATCTCTCTGCTCTATGCCTAAAGATCCTATCTATTACCCCAGGATGCAGAATTCTTCGCCCTGCAGGTGTTTTGCTGCCATCCCCATCTAGCATGGCCAAAGGTAAAGATTTTGGAAACTGTAGCCCAAACTATGGGGAAGGCCTAACATTCCTCACCCCATAATCCATGCTGGATTGTTTATCTTCCACCACAACCTGAAGCAGAAACTAATGGTTCGTTCATTATTGACTCAGAAGGCATCACTGTCCCAGATGACATGACACAGAAGTGAGACCTCATACTTCACCATGCTCCCATTCATGTTATCTCCAGCAGGACCACTTAACAACGCTCCCATCACACACTCCTCTAACAAGTAAACTGGAATACTAGCCCAGCAAATTTATCAACTGAGAGAACATCTGAACCATTTCTCAACTTCTGGAACAGTTCACCACATAATGTGTGAAAAAAGCATCCAGGTAGGCATATCTGACATGTCAGTATTTTTTTTTAAATCTGTGCACGGAGACTGTCTGGAAAACCAAGAATCACAACAGAAAAGTATTTAGAACACCAGCACTCAGAGCATTTTGTTCTTATCCCCTGAACAGAGCAATGTGTCTACATCAGGGTGGGGAAACCTCTGGGCCACCAGATGTTTTGCCCTAAAATGCCCAGGAGTCCTCCCCCAGCCAACCAGCAGGATAAGAGAATATGGGAATGGTAACCCAGCACATCTGGAGGAGAAACATTTTTGACACCTCCATTCATACTAACTTTCCCTATTCAGGTGTCCTTGGGAGAGATAATACAAATCCCATCACCCCCATTCTAATACATCTAGAGAGGAGCAGCTTGGGCAAAGCTGGTATAGATAGTCACTTCATAGAAAAAAGCAGCTCTTGAGCTCCTCAGACAGAGATAAAATGTCCCAGAGAGATCATAGCAGGTTTGGACAGGCTCTTCTAGCCCAGCTTTTGGTTCTGAACTGCCATCAATCAAGTGCCCCTGGAAAAGTCTACAAACAGGAGAGTAGGGAAGCCACCATAATCTTCTTTCCATCATACACCACTCCTCACATTCAGAGGTAAAGCTTGGAAGTCTTTTTTTTTGGGGGGGGGGAGCTCCAGGTCCCAGAAACCATCAGCCAGTATGTCCAGAAAGATATCAGTGGTTCCTAACTTTGGATCATCAGACGTTCTTGAACTACAATGCCCAGAGATCCTGGCCAGCACAGCTAGTAGCAAAATCTTCTAGGAACTAACACATGGATGTCTGGGAACCCAAGGTTGGGAACTGCTGCTCTACATGGAGGCTCCAAGGGGACGCTGCAGTGACAAGCTCTACAGGTGGCAGCCAAAAGCTGAGCACTCCTTCCAGAGAGCTCTAGGGAACCTTAAAACCATAAAAGGGACAGGAGGGAGAGTATGAATAAAACCCAACTCCCCACCCCCACCCCACTGCTTCCAAAATCTTGACCCACTCACTATTAGAGGCAACCTGGGGGTGGGGGGAAGTCCCCCAAGCCCCAGGAAATAAGACTGGAGGCAAGGGAGATTCTCCACCCAAGACTCACTGGCACTCCAACTTCTCTAGTAACCCAAGCCTGGGCCAGCCCTCTCACGAGACAGGGTGTGACACCCACCTCCAATGGCAAAGCATGAAGGACAGCATTGCCTGTCCCTCTGGCAGGAGGGAGCCTGTGCTGGCTGGCTGGCTGGCTGCTCTCCAGCTCCAGAGAAAGCTGCTGCCAGCTTGGCTCCCGACTGCAGGATGTTGGCCAACTGGGGAGAGCCCGCCCCACCGGTTTTCCTGCTTCAGCGAAGAAACTGACAGCCTGCCATTGTCTGTAGGCAGCCACGCCTCCAGTGTCTCGGTCCAAGGAGGGACCTTTCGGAGCCAGGGCTGGCTCCAGGGGAATGCAGAACGGAGCCCGCTTGCCCTCTTGTTCTGAGATCAAGAAGGGAGGAGGAAGGAGGAGGCAGCAGCAGCAGCACTCAGGCAAACAGAAAAGTCTGGGCCACCAAGCTGGCCATCAAAGGTGGCACAATTAAGAGCTACACTCCTGACCCTTTGCCACACAATAATAGGTGAACGTCACTCCCTTACAATAGGTCATCATGTGAGCAGGAAACACCAGCTTGATAATAACAGCACCACCATTCATTGAGACTCATGCAATCTTGCCTAAATTACCAACCTTGCTCAATTCCATCAGATCTAAACCGTCTGTCTAGACTTGGTATACTCATTCCCCATTTATTTCTGGGAACTGGCTAGGCTAGCTAGGAGATTTTGGAGAGAAAAAAATGCAGAGGAGAACCAGGCTGAACACACACACACAACCAGTTATGTAGGGGGGGCTACGTGCCTGACTACCCTTCCTCCTTTAACACAGACAAAAGCACACGGTGCAAAATTTGTCCTCTTGGTCATCTGAAACAAGAGGTGGTGACAATCTTGATCATTTATCAGCAGAGGCACACAAAGCTTCATTTGTTTGTACAGGTGTACTGTGTTCGACTGTATCCAGGACAGCCCCTTTCAACTGATTCAACACTCACTTCCTCCTTCCAAGGAACCACACCTCCAAACGGCAGGACTTGTGGAATTCTCAAGCGCTCACCAGACTATAATTGCTGCAAGTCTTCGAGCTAGCCCACTTTATGATGCATGAGTCTGCAAGGGACGCAGAGCTCCATTCTGCCAGGAATCTGCAGTGAGATTTTAAGGCTGGAAAAAAATCTGTACCTCCCCGACAGTAAACCCAACTGAATTCCATGAGACTGGGTTTGTAGAATACATTTAGTGAACGGCACGGTACAAGATCGTAGGCAAGCCAGCCCGCAGATTCTCAAAGCTTTCCCATTCTTTGCCAAAAGCAGTAGTAGTATCAGGCTTTACGTACCTCATAGGGAAGAGGGGAGTGAGCCGCAAGGATGCTTCTAGATGTGGAGGGCTAACCGGGCAGTAGGAGTTCACATTCCACCAAAGCTACAGATTCATTATCTAAAACAACAGGACAAAGAGGAGTGAGCAGAGGAGTTCCTGAAATAGCTGCCCGTGTGCTTCCAGCCAAAGAAAACCATCTTCTCAAGACAAAGCCCCCTCTATTCACGTGTCAAGAGCTCACCTCCCTCATCAACCAGGAGGAAATGAGCTTGAAAGAAAGACTGTTGGCTCCCTGCAAACTCAAGCTCTCTCCGGAGAAGTAAATCCTTCTGAATTCACTGGGATCTATTTCTGAGCACACATATAAAAAGAACCTTCAAGGACACTCAATAACCTCAAGTGTAGAAATCAAAAGCTTCTAGTCCTCATGGCTTCAGCCACTAGAAAGGCAGCCATCCTAAAACCATGTACAAACAGATTAAAAGCACATTTGTTCCAGGAAATGATCAATTCTATTCTAAAAGTCAGGCAGGGAAATCAATCAGGTGGCTCCTTCATCTAACAAAATTAATTCGATTTTACTTTAAATTCTGCCTCGAACCCCCAGACCGGGTCAGCCCTCTTGCTAAAAAAGAAATCCAGAAATAAGGTCGAATAAACTTCCGATTCTCGCCTTGTAAAATAGCTTTTATGCAGTGACTTTTTCTCATCTTGATTCTCACGGACAATTCCGTCTCCCTCTCATCCCACTTATCCAACCCGGAAAAATTAAAAGGACAGCCTCCGTTCTCACCTTCCGAATCTGCTCGGGGCAACCAGGCGCCCGAAACATCCGCCCCGGTGGAATCGCTGCTACACAAGTTGCTGAGTTACTTAATCTACAGACTTCCCTCTCAAGTGATTTCGCCTCCCAGCCCGAGCTCTGGGGGAGTTTTACCAACTTCCACGCCAAAAGGGAAACGGGATCATAGCCCGATCCTACGCCTTAAGGCTCGAACGTCAAAATCTGGACCGCCTGCAAGCGCCCCCCCCCCGCCCGACTCCCGGCCGCAGGTGCGCCCGTGATCTGAGAAGCCGGATCCGGCCCATTTTTACCCAGAGGAAGGACCGACTACACCTAGATATGCAGTCTCAGGTCCATGCTTTCTTTTTTTCCACCCCGCAACCCACCTCATTTGGGGGCCGACCTCGAATTAAAAAAAAAAGAGAGAATGAAGCGATCGGCTCAGCCCGTTGGAAAAAACAAAGCCGCCTAGTTAGGTTTTCTCCGACTCCACCCCCCCACCTCCCCCACCCCCACGTCGTACCTGGAGCGCTTCTTTGGGCGCCCGGAGCACCGCGGGGCTCAACGAGGCCTCTCCAACTTTTCCCAAACAGCCACTTTTCATTTCTTTCTGACTCGGCTTCTCTCCTGCAGAAGGTCTAGCGGTGGGGTGGGGGGGTGGGGGTGTGCTGCCGATCGCCTATGCCCATCCCTTCCCTTCCCTTCCCGCCCCCCCACCCGCTCAGGACTCGTCCGGCTCCCGTTCCAACGTGGGGGGGGGGGCGCGGACGACGCTCTCGTTCCTCCTTAAGGAGGCGGCGGCGGCGGGGGGGGGCGTTCGCCAACGCGGCCGAAAAGGGAGGAAACGGCGCCGCCGCAGCCAATCGGCGCGCCGCCGAACCGATCCCGACCGGCCAATGGCGGCGGGAGCTTCCCCAGGAAAGAGCAGTCGGGCGGGGGGGCACGCACGCGAAAGCCACGCGGGCGAGGGGGCGGCGGCGGCGGCGGCGAGCGATACAGGCCCCCTCGGCAGGACGCGGGCTCTTCTCGGGATGGGTCGCGGAGCCGTCTGTGTGTCACCCACGGAACAACAGGGCTCTTCGGTCTGAGCGCGGGGGGTGGTGGTGGTGGTTTTCTTCCCCCCACCCCACCCCACCCCCCCTTTCCCTGCCCCGCGACCTTCTCCGGAATGAACGACGGACAGGGAGGCAGCGTCGAAGGGTGTTGATTAGACCGCTCCAAAAACCACAACACCCCACGGGCCTCCTCCTAAGGCTCAGCGCCACGGAGTGGGATGGTGGCGGTGCGGAAGAAACGTAACAGTTGCCAAAAAAATCACGCCCAGCTGTGCAGGCCGGGCTCCAGAGCTCGCTTATGATAACAGTATTTTGGGGAGTCTCGTAAAGATGCCCATCGCTTTTGTCTTCAGCTTGTCTATAAGGACCACGGGGCTTGTTTGGTTGGACTCCTAAATAAGGGAGCTGCTTGTGTTTTGACTCACAAATGGGTGGATGAAAACCCACATTTGCTGAACAACCCCGTGACACCAGCCTTGGACTTGCATACTTAATATTCTAGCCCAGTGGTTCTCAACCTGTGGGCCCCCAGATGTTCCTGGACTGCAACTCCCAGAAACCCCTTCCACCACTGCAAGTAGTAGAGGCTTCTGGGAGCTGCAGTCCAGGAACATCTGGGGGCCCACAGGTTGAGAACCACTGTTCTAGCCCTACCTGGTACTCTCTACCACCCCACCCCATTTTACCTTCACAGCAGCCTTGTGAGGTACCTTGAGTTTGGTTGACTAGCCTGTGGGCATCAGGTGAACATCACACCTGAACAGAGATTTGAACCTGGGTTTCCCCAGGTTTCAGTGGGATGCTAATTGCTGTGTCACCCTGGTGGATTCTCTTCTTACCAGTTTTTGTTATTCCACCTGGATGCTGCACAAGTGAATTCCCTCCCCCCCCCCACTTGGGATTGCTTTGTGCAAGTGATGGTGCACTTCTGCTGGCAGAGCAAATCAACATTCTGTGAGGCAATACTAAAAATGAGGGCAGTCCTGTGTCAAAGTTGTGCAAAGGGTTTGTGAGTTATACTTCTTTAAAATTGTCAAATTGTTTTACTCCTGTTCAGAAATAGGCCACTCTTAATGTCCCCAGGTTTAAAACAGGATAAATCTAATCATTTTGAAAGAGAACGATCCTCAATAGAGGCCTTTCAAATGAGAAAGCCACTTTGTTCTACCACTGAGCATGTGTGGTACAAGCTAGCCAGCAGGACCTTGGCAAAATCATACAGCAGTGAGAAGGGACCTATAAGTTCAATGAATCCAACCCCCTAATTAGTTTAGGGATCCAAATAAAAGTAGATCTGACAGAGAGTTGCCTTCAGTATTGGAGCACTCCACCTCGGGAGGTTATGCATCTTTCTTGAAGTACTGTGCCCAGAGTGGGATACATCATTCTAGATGAGGCCTAACCAGTGCCAGAAGACGGGATCTAGTGCTTCACAGGATTTAGAGCCCATACTTCTATTAATGTAACCTAAAGTAGCACTGGTCTTTTTTTTTTGCCCTACACATCTCAGTGTCGGTTCAGCATTGAGTTTGTAATCTACAGCAATTCCAAGATCCTTTTTAGGAAGCATGAGAGATTCTTAATTTGATACACATTGAAGTAGTGATTTGAAGCACTGAACAAGTAATCTGAAGGAAATATTGTTTTCTTTCTTAAAGTTTTTTAAAAATGTCCTCTCAGCCCAGTGATTGTCAGAATAGCATACATACATACATATATACATACATACATACATACATACATACATACATACATACATACATACATACATACATACGACAAAAAGTAGATAGGAAATGAAAAACTAAGCACAGAAAGTACGATGTGTGATTTAAAAAGGTTTTCAAGCCTATGAAGACATATTTGTAACTAATACTGCATGGTTTCTTAACCAATTAAACATTATCAACCTCAAACATTATTTTGATGGAGGGGAAAAAACTGGAAGCGCTACTCAGGGTGGGATTTTCTCCTCTCCCCGCCAATATTGTATTGGGAAGCTGAGACCTGAGTCAAGGGGAGCTGTTAGTAAAAAATATTTAGGAACCGCTGCTTGATATTATAAAGATCTCTTTTAATTTAGTTTCTGTCTTCCAAGAAATTAGCTGTTCTATCCAATTTTGTATCATCCTCAGATTTTCTAAGCATTCTCTGCCCACCTTTATTCAAGTCATGAATAAAAATGTTGAAGAGCATGAGGTCCAGAACTGAGCCTTGTGGTACCCCACTTGCTAACTCCTCCCAGTTTGAGAAGGAGCCATTGATAAACACCCTCTGAGTACGATTCTGTAACCAATCGTTTATCTACCTGATAGTTGTTCTTTCCAGCCCCTCTCACCTAGTTACTTGCTGATTAGAACATCATGGGACAGATAAATGGAGACAGGGCCAACAAAGGAGAATTGGCAAGATAAAACGCTTGAAAATGCCACAGTGACTAAACTCACAAACTATGTAAATAGAAGATAATTTAGCCTATTATAAATAATTAGAACCAATTTAACAAAAAGCATTAGGCTATGTTAATGGTTTGAGTTCACATTCTAAAGGGTTAACAGAAAGGCAAGTGTGGCATTGCTTAGAATACTATGTACAGCATAAATCTTAAAATAAGAAGGCTATCATGGGGCACCTTGTCAAATGCTTTGCTGAAGTCAATATATATTATGTCTATGGCATTCCCATCATCTACCAAGGATCAAAAATTAATTAAAGATTAGTCCAGCAGGATTTCTTCTTGATACATCCATGTCGGCTTCTAATTATACCTATATTGTTTTCAAATCGTGTGCTGCTCCATGGATCTTGATGTGGAACAGCAGTTCAGGAAATACAGAAAGGTGTGTGGGGAGTGGGGGGGGATGTTGAACATGATATAATATAAAACGTTCAGTCCAAAAGAGACAGCCAATCAGATGCCCCAATTTAAACGATTTCGCTTCCCTTTTAAAAGTTCAAAAAAATCCCCAGTAAGCATCATTTTGCAAAGGAAAAACTCACAGTGACTGCACAACCTAAAGTGATTTAAAATGAGATTTTGCAACAAATATACAGTACATGCATACACCTTTCCTTTTCCCTTCTCTCTGTTTGGCTCTGAAGGGGCATAGAGGGAATTATCTTAGTGATGTAGTGGGCCCAGGACCCATAGAGTCAAAGTCCAGGGGCTTTCTGATGAGCTGGAATGATGCCATCACCCACCACCAACCCCCTTCCCTATTCCCTCTGAGTTTATCTTCATCCCTCACAAATAAGTGGGATAGACAGGGATTGTCTAGAAAGGATCTATGGTTGCAAGTGACCTTTGCATGTTAGGCAAAGCATTTGCAAATAGTTTGGTATTGAGTGGGCACTTGAGAACCATTAAGTTTACAGAAGATCTGCTCCTCATCTATGGATATGGACACACACACACACACACACACACACACACACACACACACACACACACACACACACACACACACACACACACACACACACACACACACACGTTGCTTGCATTTTGGGGCATTCAGTGCGCCTGCACATCTAAATTTACTACTACAATACAGCTTGAATATTATTATTTATGTACATGCACATATTTAGATACGAGGGCGGCTTGTAGTCCAAACAGGAGGAATCAGCACCAACCCACCCAGCCATGGTTTTGTGTGAAGTGCCCCCCTCCTTGGCCCATAGTTGGTCTACGATAGGGAAAGAGGCACACATACTCACCAGAATCCCTTGCCCTCTGAGGCTGGCTGTGGCCTTTCCTTGCCATTGGCTAAGCTGGCAAGAGATGATAGGAAATGCTGCCCAGCAAATTCTGGAGGGCAGCCCATGGACTGTCCCTGATTGAAAATAAGGAGGCCCCGTGTCTGCCAGGATCAGCCTCTGCAGGATCAGGCCAGCAGCCTTGCTCGGAAGCACCTTTTTTTGGCCAAGGGTCGGTTGCATTGCCTGCCTGCCTGCCTTTTAAAAGCAGCGTTCTGCCAGGCTTTTGAGCTGGGCATTGGAACGACAGTCACTTGACCTTGGCCAACTTGCAGTGTTTTCCAATGCCCTCTCCGAGCAGGATGGGCGAGTACTGTTGACTATGTGCGCTGCCCTTTGGACAAGAGAAAAATACCAGAAACAACATGTCCTTGGTGGTGTGATCCTGATGTCAGAAGAAGCCAAGCTACCTTTATTTTTCTGATTCCCCCCACTCCATGGAAAGTAGCCACTGAGTTTTGGAAGCTAGCTTAACTCTTTCTGTTCTGGGTATTTTTCTACTCAAAATCCATGTAACCACCTTTCCACCTCCAGGATTAAAATTATGGGTATCCGCAAGGGAGGACAAACAGGATTGATCCTCCTGCCTGGAATCCTACATGTGCCTATTACTTTAATGGACCCATGAAGACCCACTTTTCCTGTGGTGATGTATGTTGCAGATATGACTGACAATCACATACGCTATTCCACTTCACTCGTCCCTGAACAAAAAAATCCCGCACATTCCCCTGATAGGCTGATGTGTTTTCTTCACCACAGGTGGTGAAGAAAAGCTGTCTGGGAAAGACTAAGCACCTTCTCCTACTCCACCCACCCCACTTTGTTCTTCTATGCAAGAGGGTTATCAGGCCTCGGGATGCCGGCTCAATTGCTGTACTTCTCCAGGTCTTCAGGGAGAGACACCCATCCCAGGGTGCTAGATGAGTAGGAAGGCTGATTTTTGTTTGGGAGGCTGTCTTAAATGGTGACCATTCATCTCCACTCATTTCCAACTGGCCCCAGGGCTATCTAGTTCAGTTGATTGATTGATTGATTGATTGGATTGGATTGGACTGGATTTGATTTATATACTGCATAAGACCATCTGGCCCAAAGGCTACTCTGGGTGGTTTACAAAGTTATAAAATGCAAAACAATACAGTGTAGATAAATAAAAGCCCCCCTCATCAAATTAACATTAGCATAAACTCATAAGAACATAAGAAGAGCCATGCTGGATCAGGCCAAAGGCCCATCTAGTCCAGCTTCCTGTATCTCATAGTGGCCCCACCAGATGCGTTTGGGAGCGCGTGAGACTAGATATCTGTCTCCTGATACCACTCCCCTGCATCTGGCCCTTTAACTATATAAACAAACCCCAGTCCAAATAATAAAACAAAAAACCACTACGTGTCAATAAAATTACAATCTCAAAGACGTATATATGGACAACAAAGGTGAGGTGTAAAATGTACAGATGTTTCTGGGTACAGAGGTCTGAATGGCACCTTCAGAAAAGGACTTGTTGGATTACTTGTCACTTCTCAGCAACAAGGTTGCTGTTGGTGTTATTGCAGCACCAATCATGCAATTATTTGTTGCATCATTATGAATCAGCTCTCTTGTCATTGATAAAAGGCTAGAAATATACAGAGAGCTCCTCTTATTCTATCTTGTGATCAACTTTATTTATTTATTTAAATTATTTTTACCCTGCCTTTCTCCTTCAAAAAGACCCAAGACAATACTGAAAAGCTAAAAACAGTAATTATACAAATATTTTAAAAGAATCAAATAAATGCCACCCTAAAAATGGTAAACAAAATCAACAGCAAAGTCAGATTCAAACAGTAAGGTCCAATAATCAATTTAAAAACCCTATTAAGGTGGCTAGTCACTGAGGGAAAAGTTTCTAATGGCGAAAAAGTAGTATTCTGGGACAGGACCCCAAACCAAAAGTGATGCAGGAGAGAATGTGTAATTTAAAAAGTAGTGGCTGGCTGACAGAATTTGTCACAGATTCAGCACAATTTAGGGGAGAATATGCAAGATAGAACATACGAATATGTCATCTGAACCAACCAACCCTGCTCCCCAACAACCCGAGATCAATGAGGGAGACTGTCAGCTGGCTTTATATTCTAAACCTGTGTTTGCCACGGGCAAGAACGCCCCTTCCTTCTTTGGAAAACAACCTGCGCCAGAGTCCACATTTTAACCTGCCTGTCTTAGCCAGCGGTGCCAGCGGTGCCCTTCTTTTGGGAATCCCGCTGCCAATTTCCTTTTCATATTTCTCAATTCCAGAGAATGCCACTAAAAGCCATGGTTGCTGGGCTTATCGTGGGCATCTCTTGTGGCTAATGAGAATGCACCCTGTGTTCCTGAGGCATCATCCTTCTCTCTGTACTAGAGGTCATTAAGCCCAAATAGACTTCCAGTTGTGCTTGGAGGTCAGAATTTGTTCTTTAACAAGCACGGCCCTTCTTTGCTCTTCTGGAATGGAAAAGAAATATTGATCAGTGCCTGACTGCAGGGATGGGCTTGTTGGCAAAGACATAATTTGTTTTCATTAGGCAAATAGTGAGGGTTGCCAACTGTTCTCCTGGCAGATCCTTTTGTGCCTTTAACAGAGGCCAAACATTCAGCCACATTATCTTGCCTCGATACAGAAATTAAATAGTAGAGATGAGAAGACCAGTGTAGTAACAATGGTGTGAAGCGTGCTGCTGGTGAGGAAGCCACAGGCTGATTAGCCAGGTTAAGGAGGGATACTGTTTTTTCAGTCTCCAAAATGGGAGTAATAATAACTGTTTTGTTGCAATGATTATTGACAGATATATTGTTTGGATCAGTGGAATGTATGGATGCGTTGACTCAACAAATCCTCACTGATTCCATGGGCTGATTCTAGTATGCTTTACTGTGCTAAGCAACAAGATTTTGAGCAATGTAATATTCGGACTCCATCCACCCATCAGTTGCGGTTTGGGTTAATCTGCAAAGTTGAGCTCAGTTTTCTTCCTGAAATGCCATGCGAACTGGCGTAGATTCTTCCAGTGTAGCAGCAATGGTTAGACACCTGGGAGGATTGCCAAGTGTCATAGTTGAACAATGTCTCAAAGACAACATTTTGCCTATCCTAGCAGACACATTCAAAGATGTCATGCCAATGAATACACCACCGGATTGGTTTTTACAACAGCAGCAACTACCACCATGTGCCATCAAATAAATTTTGACTTATAGTGACCCTTTCAGGGTTTTCTAGGTGGACAATACTCAGGGGTGGTTTCCTGTTTCCTTCTTCTGGGGGCATCCTGGGACTGTGCAGTTCTCCCAGTGTCACACAGGCTGGCTCTTTCTCCCTGGAACTACAGTGGGGAATCAAACTCCCAGTCTCTGGCTCTGTAGACAGACACCTAACCCACTGAGCTGTTCAGCCAACAGGATTGTCTTTATACACACAACATCCTCAGTGCCAGTTTCACGTCAAGACAAGATTGATTCATAGATACAAGAGTTCCAGGTTCAGCACTTCTAGTTGTAAGGTTCTTAAGAGTAGTCAAGAAAGATTCACATCTGACATGGGTGAGAACGGCTAATAGGCAGTCACTGTGGATAGTCAGGTACAAGAACCAAGGTAGTAGAAGGGGTATATTCTTTTTTGAGCAGACATCTGGTTTCATATATTTAGTGAAGTGTAATGTTGAGCCTTTTGTTACTGCACTGGAATGCAACAATAGAAGCAACTAGATGGTGCAGTTTTCTAGACTGCACCCTAGCACTTTGTGCTGGCGGAAATTGTTTTTGTTCTTCATAAGGAAATATTTTATTATTCTGGGAAGGGGCATTGCATGGGCCCATCAGTGGCAGGTAAAATTAGGGGACATTTCTCCCTGTACATCACATATTCTTCTACCATTACAGTATTCTCCACCACTGCCATTATCCTCACTGCTGGCCTCCTTTTTAATGGTTTATATTACAGAGCGGTATAGTGCTGGTTTGTTGAGATTTGGCCACGGAATCACTTAAATGATGCGGCACTGAATATATAACTTGGAAAAAACTTTTTTAAAAAAATGTTGACTCTAGGAGTATGAACCAGAGGGAAGTAATGGCGAACCATTACATCAAACCCCACTAAGATGTCACTCTCAATGTGATCAGGATACATCTGTTTTTGTCTGGGTTGTTGGTGATTGGTTTTATAATAAATTTTAAAAAAGATACATCTTGGAACTGCCCCAAAAGAATGATATAGAGATGATTCACGCAAGCCGGGGAGTGAGACAAAACAATGGCTGAAATCCTGTTGTTTAGTGTAGTGCGTTGCAACAGACACAGATCCATTTGAAATGGAAACGTCTGCAACTGTCAATGTTAGGAAGAATTGCAACTATTAAAATGAATATTTTACCAAAATTACTCTTCTTATTTCAAACTGTCCCAGTGAAAATAGCGATGAAACATTTTGAGGAATTAAATAGACTATGTAAATTCATCTGGCAAGGGAAGAAAGCAAGAATTAAATTGCAAATGTTGCAAGAATCTAAGGAAAGGGGAGGTTTTGTCTTACCAGACTGGACATTGTCTAGTGCTGTGGTTGAAAAAATGGATACTCTTGAGAAACAAAAGACTTTTATACTTAGAAGGGCATGACCTTCAACTGGGCTGGCATGCTTTCTTATGGTATGAGAAAGCTAAAACTCATAGATACTTTCAAAATCATTATCTTAGAAATCTATTAATTAAAGTATGGGAGAAATTAAAAATGAAAGTGTATATGAAAATTCCAAGATGGGTTTCACCTACAGAAGTGTTTGCATATCTTAACCTCTTAAACTTTGAGAAAATTGTAACCTATGCAGACATGTTAGATAGAGAAGGGAACTTAAAATCTAAACAAGAACTCATGGATCAGGGTTTGGTTTCTTCTTGGTGGCCTTCAATGCAAATACAAAGTAGATAGAAAAGAGAATTGAAAATGTATGGTTTCTGCAGTAAATAAACAGCATTTGATAAAATACTATTGATTTCAGATGATAAATTAATTAAGAAAAATATAAATTTCTATTAGAAGGGAAAATGGAGGGTGAACAAGTGAAAGACAATGGTACAATGGGCAAAAAAATGGCTATAATATTGATCTTGAAAAGTGGAAAAAACTTTGGAATAGAAATTGTAAACTAACAATAGCAACAGTTTATAAAGAGAATTTATATAAAATGTTTTAGATGGCACTTACCACCTGCTAGATTAGCTAAAATGTTTCCAAATATGTCTAATAAATGCTGGAAATGTGATAAAAATGGGGATATATTATCATCTATGGCGGACCTGTGATAAAGCTAAATTTTTTTGATTATAATTCATACTTGCCTTGTCAAAATATTAAAAAAGCAGATAGACTTTAAACCAGAACTGTTTTTATTAGGTATAGTACCAGAGAATTTAAATAAACAAAACATTTATCTAATGTTACATATTTTGACTGCCATGAGGATTGTATGGGCACAATATTGGAAAAAAGAAGAAATATCAATGGACGAAGGAATAATTAAGAAGATTTTGGAATGCGCAGAAATGGACAGACTAACAATGAAAATTAAGGGAAAAGAACACTCACAATTTTATCAAACTTGAAATCTGTTCTATGAATGGGTAGAAAAGAGAAACAAAGTATAAGGCCTAAATTTACTTTAATATGAATATGACTGGAACATTTATGAACAGTGAAACGTTTCATTCTCTCAAGAAACGAAGTCCAGTTGCCATGGCTCAGCTTCTAGATAAACTCACCTGGATGACTGAGAATCTTCACAAGCATGACTGGAACCCATGTAGCATGGTGTCTAATAAGTGCTCTCTCTTTTTTTTTCTTTGTTATATAGAAAAGAATAAAATTTTGAAATGAAACAGATCCATTTGAATCAAAGGAATTTATGGAGGAGTTGGCTCACCAAATCTCCACTGGTTCAGTGGGCTTATTCTAGTTATCACTTATTGTTGGACTTATTTCCGCTTCATATGCAGTTTTTAGTAGGTTTGGCCATGAGTGACATGGCTGGGGTGCAGTGGCTGTCAATCAGTCTAATCAATTTTCCTTTTCCTGCTTTTGATTTCAACAGGAGCCATGCCTCTTTTCTTAAGTGTCTTCCCTTACTCTTCTAGTCCATAGTAGAGAGTTAGGAGATATGCAGGTAGTGTGTGCAGTAAGAATGTATTATGCAGGAGTCTGCTAGAAGCAGCCAGGGAGTCTGTTGAAGCCAGTTGACTGTAAGCAGTCGTATTTTGTACAGTGTGCTGTTTTTGATCTGTTCAGAACTGTGAATAATGACCCCTTTTTTAGACTAACTCAAAGTAACCTTATTTATTGAAATCTCTGCAACAAACCAGGAAAGGGACCTTGGTGACCTGGTGGACAGCTCAACGAAGGTGTCAAACCAGTGTGCTGCAGCAGTGAAAAAAACAAAGTCAATGCTAGGGATCATTAAGAAGGATATAGAAAATAAGTCAGCAAGTGTCATTTTGCCTCTTTATAAATCTATGGTGAGGCCCCATCTGGAGTATTGTGTACAGTTCTGGTCACCATACCTCCAGAAGGATATGATGGAAATGGAAAAAGTGCAGAGGAGGACAACCAGAATGATTAGGGGATTGGAACACCTACCTTACCATCTGAGGCTGCAACGGCTGGGTCTCTTCACTCTTGAATGATGGCACCTAAGAGGTGATCTGATTGAAGTTTATAAAATCATACACGGTGTCTACAAAGTAGATAAGGAAAATCTGTTTTCCCTATCGCACAACACTAGAACTAGGGGAGACTCCATGAAACTTTTGGGTGCTAGATCTTAAATAAAATAAAGTACTTTTTCACCCAGAGGATCACTGGTCTCTGGAACTCCCTGCCAGAAGAAGTGGTGATAGCTGTCAGCCTTGACAGCTTTAAGAAAGGATTGGACATGTTCATGGAGAACAAGGGTATCAATGACTATCATTATGGATGCCTAAGTACAACCTCCGGGTTGGAGAGATAGGCAGGATATCTCTCAAGGCCATTTGCAGGAAATCCTAGGCAGGTGAAAGCATCTGCTTGGGAATACCCTGAAGCAAATGGTGAGCCACTGTTTGAGAGAGAATGCTGGACTGGATGGGCTGTGGCCAGATCCAGCAAGGCTGTTCTTATGTTATTATGTTCTTATTTAGAATGATCAAAAACAGTCCAGGCCAGGATAATTTAGCCATCTAGTTGCACTCTGTGTTTGGCCAGGTAGCCTTTGTTTGTTGGCTTGAAATTCTCAGATATAGGAAAGGTGTAAATATATAACCCGAGAGATATCCAGAGGGTGCCCAAGACCGTTTGCTGCCTGAAATGAAGGCCAGGATGGTTTCCCCTCCCGCCACTCGACATACAGACGCGGACTGGACTGCCAGTGGGTCTTCCTATTTCAAAAGTGGCATTGTTGGACCAGATGTCACGGCAGCAAGCTGCTTTGGAGCTCTGTGACAAAGATGATGGCCTGCTGCCTGGAGGGGTTTGCCAGATGATGGCATTTATTTGCTGCCCGAGGGGTTTGACTAGTCAAGAGGCCATCGGGAGAGCTTGCTAGTAGAACCAGGACGGTGACTAAGTCTTTCCTTTCCTCTGATGGAGTTGTGCTCTGCTGTTGCCACTTCACCTGCTCCAAAAATCATGAGGGTACTAAAGTTCCTTCTCTGCTGGCCATGACCAACAACTGTTTACACATTTCATCATCCCTAATCAATTATCAGCTTAGGTGGATGGGAAAAGGAGATAAGGAGATATTTTTGAGATTGAGGAAGATAGAGGATGGGAAAGGGGGACACCTTAAGACATACGCCGCCTAGAGGGTTCTTTTCCTTCCCCGCCTTCTTCGGCTCTATCAGAACTCTTGTCCAGCCAGGCATATTCGGTATTATTATTTCTTGGCCGAGTTCTCAAGACCTGTGGAAAGAGCTATCTGTGTTGCATCATTAGGAGCAAGTGCCAGTTTTCTGAAATTTGGCAGCTATTTAAAGAATGACCAGATCAAACAGGTGCAATTGCCTCTGAGTCACTGAATGTGATTGGAATATAAATGTACATTGCTGAAGGCTTCCCCAAGGTCTGTTCTAAACTGGTATAGACGTGGAAGCTGATAAGTTAATTTTAAACAGGGATTTCATAATATGAACATGCCCTTTAAACTCTCTCTTTATTCTACGGTCACAGGCCCAACTTGAAAGAGTATAACAATAAGAACAAACTAAGAAAATAATGTATTCTTGAAGGCTTTGACTGCCGGGATTTGATAATTGTTTTGAGTTTTTCGGGCTGCTTGGCCGTGTTCTGGAAGTTTTTCTTCCTGACGTTTTGCCAGACTCTGTGGCTGGCATTTTCAGAGGGCAAGGAGCTCACTACTTGCCCTCTGAAGATACCAGCCACAGAGTCTGGTGAATCATCAGGAAGAAAAAATTCCAGAACATGGCCAAACAGCCCAAAAAACTCAAAACAACTATAAGAAAATAATAATTAAAGCATGCATGTATGTGGGAAAAGCAGTTGGTTAAATTAATATAGACTTGTTATGAGATATTATAATATAAAACTAAAATTTAGCTGCAAACTATGTACAGTAATTGTTTGGTTTATACCTAAGAAATACTCCAAATATCATATAAATGGCCTTCCAGGGGATTCCTAATACTGTAATAGGACAGAGAAGTCTGTTATGATCATCTCTGTGAATGCTCCATTAAAACAAGACATGGGTTAAAGATTGGACTGCTTCATCTCCATAGGCTCATAACTGATCTTCATAGGAGATGCAGCAATTGCACCATTTCCATACAGTGGAAGGGAGACAGTTAAATCTAACACTAGAGAAAGCATTTGGTAATTGGGGACAGTGAGTTTATCTGGCTATCCAGCATGTGTTGGACACTCAAAATTCAAACCAAAATGTGTTGGTGAGCAAGATCTGTGGGCATTTGACAGAAAATTTTGCAAATCTATGGGTTTTACAGTATGATGATCACGTATGTAGAGAAAACCCATAGAAAAGCCTACTAAGAGGAGTTGTTTACCTGTAGATCCTTTGAACCAAGCACTGATAAAAATATATTTTCACAAGAAATAAATGTAGCCTAAGAATGGGTCAACAGTAACCAATACCAAAAAGCCAGAGGCCAATTTTTTACACTCTACACATATAAGGCCAACCTCAAATTGTAGTCCTGCAGCTCAAGCACACCTAGACAATCCAAAGAGTGGATGCAGCAGGTATGACAGCACGCTTTCAACAATGGAGTTAAAACCATGAAACCATATTGCAATACCTTATGACAGCTGAAATAGAATTTTGATGATAGGTACCTGCAGTGTAAGCTGCCTAGATGCCCTGAGCACATGCCATCTTGCCTGATCTCAGAAGCTAAGCAGGGTCGGCCCTGGCTAATACTTGGATGGGTGACCACCAGGGAATACCAGGTGCTTGCTGTAGGCACCTGGAGTAGGAACTGGCAAGCCACTCCAGTGTTCCTGCCAAGAAAACTGCATGGACATGGGGTCACGAAGAGTCGGTCAACGACTGTACGACCCAACAACAACAACAACACCTGCAATGTAGCAGGGATAAACTCTGCCCCGTTGGTGTAAAATAAATGAGGAACAACTGTGTTTATACTGTATTGTGTGCCACCTGTTGTTCAGAAGACATTATGGCTGGTACAAAAGAGAGTGGAGGACAAAATCAAGCGTGCTCGATAAGCTGTCCATCAATTATCCACTCATTTACCTGAGAGCATCTTGAAAAAGCCATGGCTTTCCTAAAATTGATAGTTAACAAGTTATCTTTATGTGTGTGTGTGTGTTGCGTCGCTACAGTCGTGACCAACCCTTCGTGACCCCATGTCCATGGAGTTTTCTTGGCGGGAATACTGGAGTGGTTTGCCAGTTCCTACTCCAGGTGCCTACAGCATCTGTTATTCCCTGGTGGTCTCCCATCCAAGTACTAACCAGGGCCAACCCTGCTTAGCTTCCGAAATTAGGCAAGATTGGATGCGCTAGTACTCCTTAAAAACATGTAGACATTGTGTAAGACCTCTTTGAAGGAGGAACATTAGGCCAGCGTCATCTGCATGTAGCAGCAAAGGAACCCTATTCTCGTCGATTTTGGTACATTAAATTCTGATGCTAGGCGCTTCTTGGTCAAGGCATTGAGGTAGATATGAAACAATGTGGGGGTCAAGTATGCAGCCCAGATAGACCCTCCTAATGGAAGAAATGGTTGTTATGTGCTGTCTGGTTGGAAGCTGATTTACAGTGACCCTAACAGGGCTTCCAAGGTGAGATGTTTAAGGAGTGGTTTTTTACCAGTGCTACTTCCCAAAAAGTTTCCATGACCAAGTGGCGATACAAACCCTGGTGCCCCGAGAGTGCGCCCATCACTCTGTCCACGAGGCCACACTGAGAACCCTGGTGATAAAAATAGGATTTATCCAATTAGGTTACATTCAAATTATAGTACAGTATGTTGACGGAGACATAGCCAATAAGATAAAATTACTCTTTTATCAATTGAAGAAATATATAGTCTATCCCATAATTTGCCCCCTGGGATTGAGTCCAAAACTGGTTTTATGCCCCTGCTGGCTACCAACAACCCATTTTATTTATTTATTTATTTATTTCTTACACTTATATACCGCTACCTACTTCCCAAACGAGAACTCAGGGCGGTTCACACAAAAGAAAACACAGAAGGCAAAAACAGCAACAGCGGCAGGGGCAGACTTACAGCATATGGGCAGGAAAAAAAAAAAACTCTAGTCATTTTTAAAGGCGTCCTTGAAAAGGAGAGTCTTCAAGTCCTTTCTGAAAGACGCCAGCGTTGGGGCCTGCCTCAGCTCGCTGGGTAGCTTGTTCCACATAGGCGGCACCGCCACCGAGAAGGCCCGCGCACAAGTGCTTGTTTTGCGGGCCGCCCTCGGGGGGACCGTCTGCAGTGAGAGGGCCAGTGATGAACGGGTGGGTCGGCCCCGATCTGATTGTCGGTGAAGCCGCTCTGCCAAATAAACAGGGGCCAAGCCATGGAGGGTTTTGTAAGCCAAAACCAACACCTTGAACCTTATTCGGGAGGCAACGGGCAACCAGTGGAGGCGGGCCAGGATGGGAGTGATGCGGTCAAAACGACGCGCACCAACCACCAGCCTGACCGCCGCGTTCTGGACCCGCTGCAGTCTCCGAACAAGGTTCAAGGGGAGCCCCATGTAGAGGGCGTTGCAATAATCCAGCCTCGACATGACCAATGCCTGTACCACTGTCCTCAGGGAGCTCTCGTCAAGGTACGGGCGAATCTGAGCGATTAACCTTAGATGATAAAAGGCCAACCTGGTCACGGCTGACACCTGGAGCTCCAGGGTCAAACCAGGATCCAGGGCGACGCCCAGATTCCTCACTCTTTGCGCCAGCTGGAGGGCGGACCCATCCAGACTGGGAAGAGGGCCACAGTACCCATCGGGGCCGCCCCCGAAGAACATAACCTCGGTCTTTCCAGGGTTGAGCCGGAGTCTGTGGGTCCTGGTCCAGTCCAAAACTGCAGCCAGGCAGCGATCAAGGGTCTCGACGGCCTCCACTGCACAGGTGGAAAAGGAGAGATAGAGCTGCGTGTCATCAGCGTACTGATGACAGCAGACTCCAAAACTCCGGATGATCTCGGCCAGCGGCTTCATATAGATGTTAAAGAGCATTGGGGAGAGCGACGACCCCTGAGGCACCCCACAAGAGAGTGTCCAGGGAGCCGACAACTCACCCCCCAAGCTCACTCGCTGGGTACGGCCCTCAAGGAAGGAACGGAGCCAGCCAAAGGCCGAACCCCCAATCCCCACCTCCGAGAGCCGCCCCAGCAGGATACCGTGGTCGACGGTATCAAAAGCAGCTGACAGGTCGAGGAGGACCAGCAGGGTAGAGCAACCCCTGTCGGCCCCCCTCAACAGATCATCGTGCAGAGCGACCAGGGCCGTCTCTGTCCCATGACGCGGCCTGAACCCAGATTGGAAGGGATCCAGGACATGGTTCTCCTCCAGGAACGACTGGAGACGCAGGGCGGCGACTCGCTCGACCACCTTGCCCAAAAAGGGAACATTGGCTATGGGACGATAGTTGGACATGTCGTCCGCAGCCAAGCCAGATCTTTTAATAATGGGCTTCACCACCGTCTCCTTCAGCAGACTGGGAAAGATCCCGTCCCTGAAGGAGGCCGAGGCAATTAGCGAAGCCCATTTTGGCATGCTCCCCCCTGCGATCTTAATCAGCCAGGACGGGCAAGGGTCGAACGGAGAAGCCGCAGGCCTGCAATGTCCCAGGGCCCTGGAGGCCTCCTCAGATGTTACAGACCCAAACTCAACAAACCGGGGCGACCGAGGCGGCCCAGTATTGGCCACACCGGGGACTGGATCAGGGCAACCGGCATCCAGCTCAGAACGGATGGCCTCTATCTTGGTTTTAAAATAGGCTGCAAATGACTCACTAGTGAAATCACTAGGAGGAGGCCCAGGCGGACCAGGATTGGTGAGGTCTCGAACCACCCGGAACAACTCCGCGTGGCTATTCGAGGCCTCACCAATTCTCAGGGCAACGAAAGATCTCCTAGCTGCCCTTATCGCTCGAGAATAGCGACTGGTCAACGCCTTTACCGCAGCCCAATTCAAAGCCGTCCGAGCGTTCCGCCATCTGCTCTCTAGCCTTCTCCGTTCCTGCTTCATTGCCCGCAACTCCTCGGTGAACCAAGGAGAAGAGCGGGCTCGGCACCGGATCAGGCGCTTGGGGGCGATCCGATCGGCTGCCCCGGTCACCTCCTCAAACCACCTTTTGACCAGGGAGTCGACCGGAACGTCATCCAGACCGTCTGGTAGAACCCCCAGGGCCTCCGAAAACCGTGCAGGGTCCAGGAGCCCCCGGGGGCGGGCCCAGATGGAAGGGCCCTGCCCCCCGTGGGGTGGGGTGGTGATTGCCAGGGAGAAAGTCAGCAGATGATGATCTGACCATGACACGGGACGGAACAACAGGTTGCCGACCCCCAGATCAAAGCCCGTCGATGAGGAGGCAAAAACCAGGTCCAGGGTATGTCCTCCCTTGTGAGTGGGACCGATGACAAATTGGGACAGGTTCATGGAGGCCATGGACTCCATGAACTCCAGAGCTGCTCCCGACAGTCCAGCCCCGGCATGCACGTTGAAATCCCCCAACACCAAAAGGCGGGGGGATCTCACAAGTGCCGCCGAGATGAACTCGGAGAGCTCTGGCAGGGAGCGTGCAGGGTCGCGGGGAGCTCGGTACACAAGCACAATCCCAAACCTGTCCCTCTGTCCCACCACAAGGTGAAGGCATTCAAGCCCCGGGCTCACCAACATCGCGGATCTGCTGACATGAAAGGAGTCCCTGTACACAATGGCCACCCCACCCCCCCGCCCCCCCGGCCTACCCAGCTGCTGAACGGAGAAACCCTGGGGCCGAAGCAGCGAGAGGGAGGCCCCTCCCCCCTCGGCCACCCAGGTCTCCGTAAGGAATGCCAGGTCGGCTCGCTCATCCACGATCAAGTCGTGGATGACAGGGATCTTGTTATGAACCGACCTGGCATTAATCAGCAAACAGGACAGGCCGGGGGCACAGACGGGCTGGATCCCTGCCATTTGACAGTGAGCTGGCGGGTCAGAGCGCGGGACAGGCCGGAGATGCCTGTCCCGAGATCTTCTTATCCGACCGGCCCGCCAGCCCCAAGCGTACTTCCCGTGGCCCGACACCACCCTGATGGGACAGCCCGCAGGCTCCATAAGATGGAGTAGGACTAGAGCCAAGAGCCCACAAAGTGTAGCAAACAAAACAAAACAGTACAGTAACAATACAACCATTCCCATGGGAGGTCATATACTTCTCATCTAAATGGCTAAGTAAATGGGCAAATGGTTTATGGCCCTTCCTGAAAACTGCCCATTCATTTCCAAGATATTACAGTATCTTCTTTGATCTAGATAAGGTAAGGTAAGATAAACTTTATTGGCATACTAGGCGAAAACACAGAACTTTCGCCGCATGCATTAAGATCCACAAAGTGTGCCTTTTAAATAATTTGCCCACTCCTCATACTAAATGGATGGATCTGTAATTTAAGGGTTCCTCCCTGATGCCTTTTTAAAAAGATTGGTATCAATATAGCTTCTTGCTGCCTGGAAAGCCAGCTTTCTCTGAGGCCTAGTGAACGTAATGATGCAGCTCTGCAGCTCCTCTTTGTCTCCAAGAATCTGGTGCAAGAAACTGCGCTGAGTTACTGGTTACCATTAGTCAGGCTGTGTGCATCTGTTTAAAGCAAACCAGTTTAGTTTATTAGATTAGCCATTTTGACTATACAGTGGTACCTCGGATAACGAAGTTAATTCATTCTCTGAGGCAATTCGTTATCCGAAAACATTCGTTATCTGAAACACGGTTTCCTATAGGAATGAATGGGAAACCAATTAATCTATTCCAGAGCCTAGGAAAATGACACAGACACCTGGCTTTTTGCTCAAAACTATTTATAAAGTACACTTTAAAGGTACAGATGCAATGCCACCCGGGATAACTCTTTTTTACCGATGCATGCTGCAAATTCGTTGTCTGAGGCAGTCCATAAGGAAAATTCATTATCCGAGGCAGCCCATAGAGAAAATTCATTATCCGAAGCAGACCTATACCTAGAAATTGTGATTCATTATCCGAAGCACCCCATAGGGAAAATTCGTTATCTGAGGCAGCCCTATACCTGGAAATTGCAATTCGTTATCAGGGACATTTGTTATCCGAGGTATTACTGTATCAAGATACATAGTGTACAAACCAAATAAATACATAATAAAACAGCTAAAATATAATACAAATGCTAAATTTTAAAAACATCATAAACATATCTTAGTTAAGTGAGTCACCCCTGCAGGAAACACCCGTTTTTTCAATGTAGTGGGATCGTACGCCTGCTGTCTTGGATCTAAATTTATATAGCAGACCAAACACAGCAGCAGTCAGCATATTTTATGAGGAACAGTTGAAACAGTCTACCTGGGCTGCAGGAACTTGGATATTTCAGCAGCAGAGCTGTGAACTGTCCCTGCTTTCAAAAGTAGATCCTGGAAACACTGGCCCTATTGAATCCAGCAATCCTATGGGTCTTTTGGGCACCCTGGGAGTTTCCTTATGCTTAACTGTTAACTAGATAAAGGCTGTGCTGAACGTAGTGCAGAAAATAAGTGAGGAAGAGATTTTCGTGATGAGACTAAGATATTTGGCCTCGTGTTCTGGTTTCTGCTGGGGGCCCAGTTAGATAAGCCTGAGAGGCTGTCAAGAGGAGCCTGTAGCTCAGAGCTACCTCGACCCTCCATCTTCAAACAGGATCCTGTTTGTTCCTTCTGCCCAGTCAAAAGTCCAGTCCATTGTGTGATTGACTGGATAGTTTTTGGGTTTGCACAGGGATATTTTACAGGGATATTTATTTGCACGAGTCCAGGGACTGTCCAGCTGTTTACACAATGGACTGTTGCATGAGCAGAAGGATCAAAGGGAATCTTGGCCCTTTGCCTCTAGCATCCTGTAATATGTGATATAACATGGAACCTGTATAATTAGTTAATTAACTAAGTAGGTTGAAATCACATGCCAATTACTTTTCTGTTCACCTAACAAAAACTGGAATGAAGTCTTGCAGTGTAAAGGCTACTGTTCAGATTTCAAGCCTGACGTGAATATCTCCCTTCTGATTTTCCTCTCACCAGCCCCAGGTTTCTTAGCATTCCATGGTCACTAAGCCCAAATGGAAGAAACAGAGGAAACAGCTGGATTCTGCAACAAAATCTTGTAGCATAAAGGATGGAGCTGTGAAGAGATGCTGATTGTCAAATTATAGACCTAATCAGGCCAATTCTGCATTTCTGCTACCATCCTGAAGGACTGCTGGGTTTGGAGAAGAGATTTGTTTATATCAAACAGTGAGATTTGTTTTGGGATTGCCAGATACTGATTGAATTCTCTGCTTCACCACATCTCCAGAGAAGGAGACAAATCTTGGGGTAAGCAGAACTCATGCAGGTGAGGTTATCCAGGAGTTGAGTGACAGCAACTTGACTTTTTTTCTTGTGGCATCGAAGCATTTCACTCCTCATCCAAGTAGTTTCATCAACCTGTTGGCAACCTGTTTAATATAATTTTCTTCTTCTATCAAAGTGCTACAAAGTTGTTTCTCAGGGAAGGCCTTACTAACCTGGATAGGTTTTGACATATATTTCTCTGGTGGTATTACAGTAATACCTTAGTTTATGCATATAATCCATTCGGGAAACATGCTTGGAAACAAAAACACTCTTAAATCAAAGCAAATTCCCCTCTAAGAAATAATGGAAACTCAGATGATTTGTTCTGGGGCCCCATAGACCACATACTATGCACAGAAAATGCCAAAACTCACAAAAGAAGTTGGCTTGGAAGTCCACGTCCACACCATGGTTGAAGTACCTGGCTGTGGAATCTGCTCTGCTTGGGACTAACAATTGGATTTTACACTGTGTTTTTAATGTGACAATACATTACTCTCCCGTTTATCACAGGAGTTATCTGTCTGAGCAATCTGTGATAAAGGAAAATGCAGACGCCTTAGCAAACAAACCTGGGGCTGCTGCTGCTAGCACATTTCCAAAGAGAGGTTGTGGCTGCTCCTGGCAGTACACACCCAGGTCTGTTTGCTGGGGTGTCAGGAGGGGGTTAAAAGTCTCTCTCTGGAACCGCACAGGAGCACCCCCAGGTCTGTTTGCTGAGGTGTCAGGTGAGGGTTAAAAGCCATTCTTTGGAAGCACGCTTACTGGGACTGTAATATATGAACTGCGATGTGGCGGGGGACTACTGTAATAAAATGCAATTTGAAGTCATATACACACTTGACTAACTGCCCATGAATAGAAATTATTTGAAAAATAATAAAGGGTGTTGAAAACAAATTAAATAAATATATAAAAAAACCCTAATCTGCACTCCCCTTTGAAAACATTACTGGCTGATGCAAGGGAAACCTCTCATCCCTCTACTTTGGAGGCTGCCTGAGACAGAATGTTCCAGACAATCACCCACAATCTAGCAGGTGGAGAGAGGGAGAGAGCCACTATTGGCTCACTTGCAATCATGTGACCTGCTTCAGTTACTTGTACTGTATAGCAAGACATTGCTTGTTGATCAAGGCAAAATTTAGAAGAAATGTTTGCTTGACTTGCAAAATGCTCTTAAACCAACTTACTCTTAAACCAATGTATTACTGTATTACAAAAAAAAAAAAAAACTCCACTCCAAATCAGAGTTTAGGCCTACATGGAAGTGCTACTTGAGTACAGTAGGCTCCTGTTCAGCTGTGTTTTACAGGGTAGAGAGCTAGCATATCTTCAGGGTGGGTTCCCCATGCTTTAAAGTGTTCCAGAATAGCTTTATGATAGCCCCTGGAGCAATAGGAGAGGGTTTAACTCTCCTTAATGCTGTGTTTGGAGAAGCAGCAATGGCCAACCTACAAGGGATCAGATACAGCTCTGTTGGGGAGAAGTGTAGCATTGCACATCTGCAGATGACCACACTGAACATTGGTTCTATTTTTCTTGCACTCTTGACACTGATGTGTTTTCCTAGTAGCACGTTATTCCACAATGATCCACGCACTTTGTCAGTGTGTGCCAATATATTACGTTACCCTGTGGGTGTGTCTCTGCTAGTCACTCTCCACCTTTCCACTCCTCAGTGGCACTCACACCTGTTTGCTTAGTTTAGTATTCTTGAGATACCAGCTGTTCCTGCCTTTGGCTTGTCTTTGTTACATAGCACACATTTAGCACTAGGGCACTTAATCGCTTATTTTAAAATTCCACAATACATTTCTGAAAATCAGCAAAAAAATAACCCTAACTAACTCACAAACCCTCATGCCATATTTCTCATTGTTGTTTTGGTCTTGTTTCTTTGGTGGGTTTTCCTGGGATACCAGCTGTTCCTGTGTTCTGCTTGGTTAGTTGGTTGGTTGGTTCTTTCATTGGTTTGTTCGTTCATTTCACTGTCTGTCTGCTTAAAAGGATGCAAGGTGACTTACATCATTAAAAGATAATATTAGAGCTAACAACAAATACTAAAGAGGTTCAAATAAATACCATACTAAGGCCGCTATAGCACCTGGGGGAAAATCCGGATATTGTGAAAGTCCGGCTTTTCTTCTTTCTTGGTCACATGACGGAAGGTGTGGGATCTCTGTTCCTGTTCCCACCTACAAAGATTTTTTTTAAAAGTGCAGTTCAGCCCCACAGCCAGCAGGTGGCACTAGGAAAAATGGAAAAAATAAAATAAAAAACAGCCCTGCAGACAGCCCGAAGGCCAGCTGATCAGCGCTGGGGGGAGGGGAAATTTAAAAAAATATTTTAAAAAGCAGTGACCAGCCCCAGGAGCTGGTCAGGGCTAGGGGGGGGGAAATGAAATAATAATAATAATAAAACAGCGCAGACAGCCTGAAAGCCAGCTGATCAGCGCTGGGGGAGGGGAAATTAAAAAAATATTTTAAAAAGCAGTGACCAGCCCCAGGAGCTGGTCGGGGCTAGGGAAAAATGAAAAATAATAATAATAAAAAACCAGCGCAGACAGCCCGAAGGCCAGCTGATCAACGCTGGGGGAGGGGAAATTAAAAACAAATATTTTAAAAAGCAGTGACCAGCCCCAGAAGCTGCTCAGGGCTGGGGGGGGGAATGAATAATAATAATAATAATAATAATAATAATAATAATAATAATAATAATAATAATAATAATAATAATAATAATAATAAAACAGCGCAGACAGCCTGAAGGCCAGCTGATCAGCGCTGGGTGAGGGGAAATTAAAAAATATATTTAAAAAAGCAGTGACCAGCCCCAGGAGCTGGTCGGGGCTAGGGAAAAAATGAAAATAAAAAAAAATAAAAAACCCAGCGCTGACAGCCCAAAGGCCAGCTGATCAGTGCCCGGGGAAGAGAAGTTTTAAAAAAAAAATTAAAAAGCACCGACCAGCCCCAGGACAAGCTGGTCGGGCCTGGGGGGGGGAGCAGAAAACCGGATCATATGCGAGTTCCCATGGACTTCTGGCTCACATTTTTTACCAGAGCAAAAAATTCCCAATTTCTCTGGTAAGTCATGGAAAACTCGCTAAAGGGGGCATAACCAGTTTTTTTTTAAAGCCACGGGGACAATGTTTTGGAAATGCTTTATCTTGAAATTTAAACAGCATTTTAAAGGACATGTGATAGAGCCCTAAGAAACATAAATAAACCCTAAAACACATTCAAAGCAGTAAAAAATGACAATTTATTATAAAAATCCACTTAGGCATCCAGTCACTCAGAGAAGGCCTCTTCCTGGAGATAAAGGTCTTCTCTTGCTTCTTTTTTTTCTTTCCCTTTTTTTCCTATTGCGTATATTTGATGCTAAGGCATGTCAATGTTTGTTCTACAAATACCAGAATGCTGCAATCCACTGCATAAAAGTGGTGACTCTTTTTATTATTTGTTTCCTAAGCCTCCAACAAGGCTTTGGTGTTAAGCCTGCAATAAGACTTTGGTGTTTCTTTTTTCTTTCTGTCAACTTCCCCTACAGAATTTATCTGCAGAGGGATGTTGTTTCACTCCAAAAGCAACACATGGGGTGACATAGCCCAACAGATGAAAACATGAACGTCTGAGAAGAATGGTGGGGTAAAAGAGGTGGGGAGGAAAAGGGGGTAGATTGAACAGGCAGAGGGCAAAGAAGATAAACAAAACAGGAGGGTGATCAATGCTGGCAGCAAGGCGCAGCAGAGCAAATCTGGTTTGTGTGGATAGGCAGTGCCACAATGACCCCTTGCACCCCAGTGCATCCTGAGGGAGCACTCTATTACACCTTATTAATTAGTTGCATCTGGATTAGAGGTCTAATTTCATTGGGTAGCTTTAGCCTTCATAGATGGGCCGGGTAATGGTACAAACCCCATTGTCCGCATGCAGTGAGGGTCTCTCTGAAAGTTGAGTCATGGCTACTGGACTTCTTTTTGAGAGATAGAAACATTTCGCTGCTCATCTAAACAGCTTGTGCAAGTCCTCCATCTTATAGTCAGCTTTGACCTCTTGTCACCCTGATCTGAATTAGGCTCATAAGATGAACAATGGCCTGAATAGGCTCATTAGGGGGACAATAGTATCCATAGCCTTAAAGGTGAACAATGGCCTAAGGTGCTGAAACCTATCACATCGCAAAATACCTGGCGACTCTCCTAGCCCCACTGGTTGGACTCACAGACCACCACGTACACAATTCAGAGGAGTTGTGTACAGATGAAACCATGGTATCCTTTGATGTTACATCGCTCTTTACCAGCATCCCCACCACTGATGCCCTAACAATGGTAAAGAGAAGACTAAGAGAAGACAGCACCCTCACCTCCAGAAGCCGCCTCAACCCAGACCAGATATGCCTGCTCCTGGACCTGTGTCTGAACACCACATACGTCATGTACAGAGGGGACTTCTACAGATAGAAGCATGGTTGTGCCATGGGTTCCCCAGTGCCACCAATTGTTGCAAACCTATACATGGAAGAAGTGGAGAAGAAGGCACTCAACACGTTCCCAGGGACAACACCATCCCACTGGTTCAGGTATGTAGATGATACCTGGGTGAAAATCAAGACTCAGGAGGTACAGGCCTTTACAGACCACATCAATGCGGTGGACCGTAATATTAGGTTCACTAGGGAAGACATCCAAAACAACAGGCTGGCTTTCCTGGATTGTGCAGTCATCATCAGACCTGACCATGGCCTGGGAGTAGAAGTTTACAGAAAACCCACCCACACAGATCAGTACTTACTGTTTGACTCCCACCATCCATTACAGCACAAACTAGGAGTCATCAGGACCCTAAGCCACAGAGCAGAGAGCATCCCCACTTCCACAGAAGCCAAGAAGAAGGAAGATAGGCACCTGAAGACATCACTTAAGGCCTGTGAATATCCAAAGTGGGCCTTCCACAAAGCAGTGGGCCATCCCAGAAGAACAAGGGATCAGTCTGAGACCCAGACCCGGTGGAAGAACCTGGTCATTCCTTACATGGCTGGAGTGTCGGAGAAGCTTAAAAGGATTTTTGGCAAACACCACATCCCTGTTTATTTCGATCCCACAAACACGCTAAGGCAGAGACATGTCCACCCAAAGGATCCAATACCAAACCATAATAGGAGCAATATAGTATATGCGGTCCAACGCAGTGAGGAGTGTTCAGACCTCTACATTGGAGAAATGAAACAGCCATTAAACAGAAGGATGGCCCAACATAGGAGGGGTAACAGCTCAGGACCAGAATCAGCAGTACACCTCCATTTGAAGGACAAAGGGCACTCTTTCAAAGACGAGGATGTACACAGACAAAGAAGAGAGGTGGTTTGAGAGAGGAGTAAGGGAAGCCATTCATGTGAGCATTGAAAACCCCTCCCTCAACAGAGGTGGTGTGCACAGGCATAGTCTATCTGCTACTTATCAGGCTGTGCTTTCCAAAGTACCCAGAAAAATCAAAAAGCCTTCACCACCAAGGCTATAGCTAACAACCCGTTCTTGATAGGTTTCAGCACCTTAGGCCATTGTTCACCTTTAAGGCTATGGATACTATTGTCTCCCTAATGAGTGGATTCAGGCCATTGTTCATCTTATGAGCCTAATTCAGACCAGGGTGACAAGAGGTCAAAGCTGACTATAAGATGGAGGACTTGCACTAGCTGTATTCAGACCGATGAAGCTGGATGAACAGTGAAATGTTTCTATCTCTCAAAAAGAAGTCCAGTAGCCATGACTCAACTTCCAGATAAACTCACCTGGATGACTGAGAATCTTCACAGACATAATGTTGTGAGGGATTTTGTCAGATTTGACTAGATGATTCTTCTACTCGTTAAAGGTTCATGTCTTGGAGGAGCTCTGCTTTAAACTTTGTGACCTACCCCTTATTTTGGAAAACAAAGGCCATAAGTGGAATTATCATGTTTAACTAATTCGTTGGGGGTCTAAAATGAGTTTTCATCCTTTCAGAGTTGGCAGCAAAACCTATAAGTTATCATGCATGTTGGCATGCAGTATTTCAGTCCAATGAGAATTGTTATGGTGCTGGTGCTTAGACAGGCAGGAAGTAAATGTAATGCAATACGCTCTTAACAGAGAAAAACCAGGAGATCATTTTTAGTCATGCACATAAAACAAAATAAAAACAAATACTTTCTGTCTCCTCAAAAATCTTATGGAAAGCTGTGGGCAGATGTGTTAGAATAGACCAGACATAGAAATCACTGTGACACACTCTGCTTACGTAAATCCATGAAATCTAATGTTCTTGTGATTTAATATCTTCCATTTATTGACTAGCTCAGTGGTTTATGAATCTGGCTGCTGAGCCAGAGGTTGGGGGTTCGATTCCCCGCTGTTCCTCCTTGACAGGGACTGGGCTGGATGGTCCATAAGAACCCTTATTGCCTTGCCATTCCATGATGATCACATTATATCTTAGACAAAGTGAAACACTTCATGGTGCAGTATTTGATTACTGATGTCATTTGTATTACGGAATGGCAAAAATATATATCAAAACCACAGAAAATATTAAAGATTCTCTTTTCTGAGCTGGTTAATTAAAGTTCAACAGATGGTAGATCACATTTCTCCCCTTATTTAATTGGTCAGACATTTTGTCTGAATAAAACAAGTTGAGGAGCCAAATACAAAAGTGGAACAAGTTATATCTTTAGGCTACTAGAAAATTAACAAAAACGTTGCTAATATTTTAGGGGCAAAACCCCCTTCCTCAGAGCTGTACCAATAGGTTATAACACGGCAAAAGATGGATTTGCTAGGAGTTATTTCTTAGATGAAAGGTCCTTGGCAAGATGGGGAAAAAGCCAGGCAGTTTCTTAGTTGAGTAAAGTCTTGATTGCGAGACTGCCCTTCAGCACTGCTAGGTTCCAGAGTTGTACACCCTCCAGCTGACTCAGCACTGCTTCTGCAGTTAGTGGGAAGCTTATTATCAGTTGGCACAGAGCATTCTTGCCAAGTCATTTAGTGAAAAAACTAATCTCTTTATTTCCCTGCTCAGATGAAAGATGTCTTCTGTCTGTCCTTACAGAATCAAGATCAGCTGTTACAATTATTTACACTGGCATGGAAAGTCACATGGTGGGAAGAAGCTATTTGCTAAGCATTACCCTATCAGAATGTAATCGACTGGGAAGAAGGATTAGTGCTATAAATAGGTCATTGTTTTGTGGCTGTTTCCACAACCCACATTTGTCACAAGAAGGGCCACAGCCCTTGGTGGAAGAGGGCATGCAAGTCATTCCTTGGCATCTCTAGCAGGTACCTGCCAATCTGATATAGAGGTAATTTGGTATAAGGCAACATCTTGTGGGTTTGGATATGTGTCTGTGTCCGTGTCCGTGTCCGTGTCCGTGTCCGTGTCCGTGTGTGTGTGTTGCCTTTTTCCAAGCGTTGAGTGAACGAAGTTCTGGCAAGTGTTTCCCCATCTCTGCATCAGCTCTGTTTCACTGACTATCTCTTGCAGTGTAGAAGTGGAGGGGATGCTTCTCTTTAGTTGATTGCTTGCAGTCATATGAAGGGGATGTGAGGTGGCTGTTCCAGGTGATGGCCAGGCATTGTTTCCAATAGGGGTGGATGATTGATGGGCCAGCCAGTTGTTGGACTAGAACAGGCCTGCCCAAAGTCCGGCCCGGGGGCCAAATCCGGCCCGTCAGGCCATTCTGAATGGCCCGTGGCTGGCTGGCCCGCCCCTCCCTCCCCCTCCTTCACTTATGGGTCAGTGGGTGGGGCTTTCAGTGGGATGGCAGGGTCGGGGAGCAACCGGCCCCTGACACATTCTCAGCCACCAAATCTGGCCCTCCTTACAAAAAGTTTGGGCACCCCTGGACTAGAACTTTCATAGCCCTGGAGCATATCAAAACTTCGAAATGATGTGTTAACCAGTCACAATGTTATCTTCTGGGAGGATCCGTGCCAGAGCAAGAGATTGGAATAAAGGCAGGAGTCCAAAATATAAGGAGGTTCCAAAGAGGCAAGCATAAGAACATAAGAACATAAGAAGAGCCATGCTGGATCAGGCCAAAGGCCCATCAAGTCCAGCTTCCTGTATCTCACAGTGGCCCCACCAGATGCGTCTGGGAGCGCATGAGACTAGATATCTGTCTCCTGATCCTACTCCCCTGCATCTGGCCCTTGAAGTACCCCAGTTTTAAGCCTGGAGATTACATATCTCCATCATGGTTTGTAACCTGTGATGGACTTTTCTTCCAGGAATCTGTCCAATCCCCTTTTGAAGGCATCCAGACCAGATGAGCAGTTGAGATTGATCATATCAACAAATTAAGAGTGTGTCTTTTGTAAAGTGTGTGGCTTTTAATCGCCCAGTTGAGGATGAACTACCCTTATAGCAAGAAGTATAACTTGTTGTTCAAGGTACTGGTTTTGACTTACAAAACCCTCCACGGCTTGGGACCTGAGTACCTGACAGAGCTGATCTTCCAGAGGTCAACTGAGGCACGACCCACCATAATGTCGCAGATGCTCTCACTTCGGGTAGCCACGCCCAGGGAGGCCCGGAGATTGATCACTCAGAACCGGGCCTTCTCAGTTGCTGCCCCTACACTCTGGAATAAACTGCTGAGTAAGATCCACCTAGCGCAGTCCCTGCCGGCCTTCAAAAAAGCATTCAAGACCTTGCTTTTTAGAGAGGCATTTGTTGACCAATTTGTTTTGTTTTGTTTTGTTTTGTTTTTGGTAGCACATAAGCCACCATCTTGTCTGATTATTTTATTATTTTACTATTTTGGGTTTTTTTTTTCATTTTAAATATTGCACTATATGTTTGATTTTTTAAATTGATCTATATTACTGCTGTAAACCACCCAGAGTTCATCTGGAAGATGGGTGGACAATAAATAAATAAATAAATAAATAAATAAATAAATAAATATGACTTGCAGGAAGTTATATTCAGACAATCCCTTCTCTCAGCTACTGTGGGGCTATTGGTAAGCTGAGAGAAAGCAGATAAATCATAAAGAGTGGTGGTGGATGATGTCATAGTCCCAAGGGTTTCACACTGCAAGGTCTGATGTCATTACAGCATTGATGGTTAGGGATCGGGACACGATTCCTCTACTGTGGGAGATTGCCACACACCACACTCCCCCTACTTGTGGCTGGCTGTATGTAGATCCAACTATATTTGCCATTCATGCATAGCTCCATGAGTTCCTCAGAGCAAATGTATTGTGGAGAGATGACCAGGGAAAACCCCAAAACAATAGTCCACTCTGTATGATGCAAAAATAACATTCTGGAGAGCTGCCACGGTGGTAGCAGCACTCCAGAGTAGTGGGGACCCTTTGGGGCTTCATGGTAGGATTAGGCCTGCCAACTAGGCCTGCCCAAAGACCACAGTTATCACCACCTACCCCTTACTATTCCTAGATTCGCCATTGGTTTTTTGTGGAAAATGGACAAGTGTGTAGGGCAGGGGTCTGCAACCTTTAAGACATAAAGAGCCACTTGGACCCGTTTCCGACGGAAAAAAAAAACCTGGGAGCCGCAAAACCATTGCGACATTTAAAACAAATATATACAACCGCCGCCGCCGTTCTCGTTGTTCCGCCTCAGGAACCGGGCGCTGGGCCAGCCGCCGTTCGAGGCTCCATGAGGCGATGACCCGCGCTCCGGGCCTACCAGCGCCGCCGCCACGGTCCCGCAGCCAGAGGCGAGGGAGCGGCGCCCGCCTCAGCGGTTGAAAGGACGGGCCTGCGACCCCGCGGCTGGTCCCTTTTTTTGGAAGCGGGCGAGCGGCGACCTCTCCCCCCCACACACACACTTCTTGCAGCCGTGGTGTGTGTGCGTGTGTGGGCAAAGTTTGGCTTGTGAAGGAGACGAAGGCAAGGGGCGGGTGATGCCGCACACACACACACACACACACACACACACACACACACACACACACACACACACACACCCTTCTTGCAGCTGTGGTGTGTGTGTGTGTGTGTGTGGGCAAAGTTTGGCTTGTGAAGGAGACAGAAGGAAGGGGCGGGTGATGCGACACACACACACACACACACACACACACACCCTTCTTGCAGCCGTGGTGTGTGTGCGTGTGTGGGCAAAGTTTGGCTTGTGAAGGAGACAGAGGGAAGGGGCGGGTGATGCCACACACACACACACACACACACACACACACACACACACACACACACACACACCCTTCTTGCAGCTGTGGTGTGTGTGCGTGTGTGGGCAAAGTTTGGCTTGTGAAGGAGACGGAGGGAAGGGGCGGGTGAGGCTGAAAGAAGCGGGAAGGTGAGTGGCGCGCTGGGCCTCAGTGGATCTCCCCGGTCCGCTCCTCCATTCTGCTTTTGGACCCCCTTTTTGTCCGTCCAGGCCGCCGCCGCCACCACCACCACCACCACGAACCGACCGGCTGCTTGGGCCTGGCCGCCGCCGCCTCCCCTCGCCCTTTTCCCGGCCGGGCGCGGCCATTGTGCCCGCTTCCCCCTCGCTGCTGCCGCCTCCGCCTCCTCCACTGCCAGCGGTGGCGGGAGGAGGGGGAGGAGGAGGAGGAGGAGGATTACCAACACGCCTGGCTTCCTCCTGCTGCTGCTGCTGAGCGGCCCCTGACCCCCGTGGTGGGAGGAGACCCCGGCGGCCACCGATGTCATCCCCACCACCCCTCCAATGCCGCCGTCGCCGCTGACATCCTGGTCCTGGCCGGCCAAGGAGCCTTCGCCACGGCCGAGGAGGAGGCGGCGCACCGGCGGCGGCAGCAGCGGCTGCAGCAGCACCAGGAGGAGGAGGAGGAGGAGGAGGAGGAGGAGGAGGAGGAAGATGAAGATGAGGAGGACGGCGGTAGTGGCGAGCTGGAGTTTCCCCCGCGGTCCTAGTTTAAATGCCGCGGGACCCCTTCCACAAGGGGAACCTCCCGGAGCCGCGGCAAAGGTTCCAAAGAGCCGCATGCGGCTCCGGAGCCGCGGGTTGCAGACCCCCGGTGTAGGGGGTGAAGATCTTGACCAATAGGGGGGACTTTGTAAATGGTGTCGAAATGGGGGGGGGGAATCTTTAGGTAGACCATGCTGTTTTGAAATTTGTTATACAGTGGGAAGGGGAAGCTAAACATGACCAAACAAGCATCCTTAAGAAAGCCAATTTTTGTAAACTTAGGGAATTATTGGTCATGATTCCATGGACCAAAACACTGAAAGAGAAGGGAGTCCAAGATGGATGGGAGGTCCTTAAAAGTGAGATATTAAAGGCACAATCTAAAATGGTTCCAACAAAAAAAAGGGGGGGGGAGATGTCTAAAGAAGCTGCAATGGTTGACTAAAGAACTTTCGAGAAGAACAACACCAAGTACAAGAAATGGAAAAATGGGGAGTGCACCAAAGAGGAATATAAGCAAATAGCTAATATATGCAGGGGGTGGTAAAAAAAAGCTAAAGCACAGAGAGAACATAAACTTGCTAGAGAGATTAAAGATAATTAAAATGGTTTCTTTAGTTATGTCCACAGCAAAAGGAAAAATAAGGAAATGATAGGCTCTCTGCATGGCAATGATAACCAGTTACTATCAGGAGATAGGGACAAGGCAGACTCAACACCTTCTTTGCCTCCATTTTTTCCAAAAAAGGAAAAAAGAGTTCCATTGGGGCAAAGAGTAGATGAGATAGGATGGCAATTGCAACATAGAATAGGTAGGGAGGTAGTACAAGAACACCTGGAAAGAGTAAATGAATTTCAAGTCTCCAGGGCCAGATGAATTACACCCAATTATATTTTAAAACCTGGCAGAAGTAATTTCAAAACTACTGGCAATAATCTTTGAGAAGTCCTGGAGAACAGGGGAAATCCCCATAGATTGGAGGAGAGCAAATATTGTCCCCATCTTCAAAAAGGGGAAAAAAGAGGAACCAAATAATTACTGGCCTTTCAGCTTCACATCTATTCCTGGGAAGATTCTAGAGCAGATTATTAAATAGTCTGCAATTATTCAACTAGCAATGCTTTCATTACTAGAATTCAACACGTGTTTGTTAAAAACAACTCATGCCTTACTAATTTTATATCTTTTTTTGATAGAGTTATAGGCCTGGTGGATGAGGGGAACACTGTGGATATTGCTTATTTAAATTTCAGTATGACCTTTGATAAGGTTCTCCATGGTATAATTGCAAAGAAATTAGTATAATATGGGATAGATAGTGCTACTGGTAGATGGATTTGTAATTGGTTGACTGATTGTATGCAAAGGGTAATCATAAATGGCTTTTCTTCAGCTTGGAGAGACATGACCAGTGGGGTGCCCCAGGATTCTGTTCTGGGTCTGGTGCTATTCAATATCTTTATAAATGATGGATGAAGGAATAGAGAGTATGCTGATTAAATCTGTAGATGATACCAAATTGTGAGGGGTTGCTAATTCCTTAGAATGATAGGATGAAAATCCAAAATGACCTTGACAGATTAGCGTGCTGGGCCAAAGCTAATGGAATTGTATTCAACTAGATATAGGCACAAAATGAAAAATGAAAAGCTGTTTCATTGTTTTATTACGTAACAAATTACGTTGTTATGTAACAAAATGGTACGACACATTTTGTTATGAAATGAAACATCATATTTTCCTCTAGGAATGAAAAGATTCATCCTAGAGGAACCAAAATGGCAGGGTAGCTTCCTTGGACACTTCCCTGTAAGCCTCTGAAATTTGGAGAGGTTTGGAGATCAGGGGGCTGAGTTATTAAACTCCAAAGGCAGTCCCCCTAGGAA
Source organism: Phrynocephalus vlangalii (assembly GCA_037367305.1). Lineage (NCBI taxonomy): Eukaryota > Metazoa > Chordata > Lepidosauria > Squamata > Agamidae > Phrynocephalus > Phrynocephalus vlangalii. Next base: position 35,613 of record JAWVWN010002042.1, on the reverse strand, counting down.
AAAAATCATTTCTAATTGTGTCAAAAGCTGGAAATAGCTCCCCCTGCAGGCGAGCGATTAGCAGCTTCCCCAGTCAATTAGAAATTATTTTCTCCTTTGGAGTTCAATAACTCAGCTCTCTGAATCTCAAACTTCTCCAAATTTTGGGGGCTTACAGGGAAGAGTCCAAAGAAGCTACGTTGTGATTTCCATGATGATAAATGACTGTGAACCCTATTTTCAAGTACAGTGGTACCTCGGATAACAACTGCCCTGGATAACAAATAACTCGGATAACGATTCGTTATTTTCAACCCCCCCCCCAGCCCACAGCCCCAGCCTCCCACCACATTTCTCTTTAACTGACCTGTACAGGAGGAACCGCCACACGCTGCCTAGCTCTCACGCCGCCCGAACACCCAGCGGCGGTGGCGGCGGTGATGGAGGAGAGGTGGGGGCCAGGGGTGGGGGAGAGGAAGTGCCACACATCGCCCGGCTCTCCCGCCGCCTGAAGGCCTGGCAGTGGCAATGGAGGAGAGGTGGGGGGAGGAAGCGCCACCCGGCTTTCCCACTGCCCGAAGGCCCGGCGGGAGTGGCAGCGATGGAGGAGAGGTGGGGTGGGGGGAGGAAGCGCCTCCCAGCTCGCCTGCATACCGGCTCTTCAGCGCTAGCAGTACCGGTGAAGAAAAAAAGGTGGGGGCCGGGAGTGGGGGGGGAAGGCCGCATGAGTGGCGCGTGTCTTCCCCCTGGCTCGCCCGCCTCCTGGGTCTCCAGCGCCGGCAGCACCAGCAAAGAAAAAAAGGTGGGGGCTGGGGAGAAGGCTGCGCTAGTGGCTTCTCCCCGCTCACCCGTCTCCCGGGTGCTTGGTGCTGGTGGCACCGGCAAAGGAAGAGAGGCAGGGGCGGGCAACCAATCAGAGGCTCGCGGCTTCGTGTGACCGCCGCCCGGGTGCCCAGCAGCAGCGGTGGCAAAGGAGGAGAGGTGGGGGCCCTGGGGAGGATGGGGGTGGGTGAGGAGGGGGAGGAGTGCACTTTGAAAGTGCACTTTGTAAAGAGGTCTCAGGGAAAAAGGCTTTTTGGAGGCCTTTTTTCCAAAGTTCCAGAACGGATTAAAATGGCTTCCCATTCATTTCATTGGGAAACCATGTTTCGGATAACAAATTCTTCAGATAATGACTAACCTCAGAGAATGAATTAAAGTCGTTATCCAAGGTACCACTGTACATAATATTTTTATGTACTCGGAAATAGGGTTTGCAGCCATGTATCGGCACCAAAATGGCAGGGTAGCTTCATTGGACTCGTCCTGTAAGCCCCTGAAATTTGGAGAGGTTTGTGAGTCAGGGGCCCAAGTTATTAGACTCCAAAGGGGATCCCCATAGCTAATTGCAAGAGTGTTTATGGCATGTGCCAGCAATATAGGAGTTAAGTAAAGCATCTTAACCCCTATTAATTTGGGGAGCGTACAGAGAAGAGTCCAAAGAAGCTCCCCTACCATTTTGGTGCTTCTAGGACCCAGGGGAGCATAGCATTTTGTTTCATTTCATTTTGTTTCATTACAAAGCTACTTTAAAAATTCATTGCTTAACAAAATGAAACTACTAAAGAAATGAAACGAAATGCTATATTTTCGTTTCCTGCCCATCTCTAGTTTCAACAGAGAGAACTGTAGGGTGCTGCATCTAAGTAAAAAAAATGAATTGCATAATATTGGATGGGAGACACCTGTGTGGAGAATAGTACATGTGAAAGGGATCTGGGAGTCTGGGTGGACCACAAATCAAATATGAGGCAGGAGTATGACGCAGCAGGCAAGAATGCTAATGTGATTTTTGGTTGCATCAACATGAGCATAGTGTCTAGAAGATCAAGGGAATTGATAACACCACCTGGAGCACTGTGTCCAGTTTTGTGCACCTCAATTTTAAAAGGATGTTGACAACCTTGAATGGGTGCAGAGGAGGGTGACCAGGATAGTTAAAGGTCTGAAAGAAATGTCTTACGAGGAGCGGCTCAGGGAGCTGGAAATGTTTACCCTTACAAAAAGAAGGCCGAGAGGGACATGTTTAAATATCTGAAAGGATATCATATTGAAGATGGGACTGGTTTGTTTTCTATGGCTTCAGAGACTAGGACTCAGAGCAATGGTTTCAAACTGTAGGAAAAGAGACTCCATCTGAACATTAGGAAGAACTTCCTGACAGTTAGAGCTGTTCAGCAGTGGAATATGCTCCCACAGAGGGTGGTGGGGTCTCCTTTTTTGGAAGTTTTTAAGCAAAGGCTGAATAAACATATGTTGGGAGTAGAGATGGCCATGGCACACAAAAATGTGTTTGGTTTCATTTGAAATGATTTTTTTAATTGTTTCATTTTTTGTTTTGTTTCATTTTTCACTTTTTATTTATTTATTTATTTTTGACAACTAGTTGGGGCCCTGCTGGTAATCAGCGCTTCTTCTTTTTTTAGGTGCCGATCAGCTGGTGCATGGGGCCCTGCCAGCCATCGGTGCTTTGTTTTTTCAAGCGCTGATCAGCTGGTGCGTGGGGCCGTGCTGGTGATCTGCACTTTTTTTTCAAGCCCTGATCAGCGGGCGTGTGGGGCCCTGCTGGCTGAATTTTTCTACAAGCGCCAATCAGCTGGTGTGCGGCCCTGTGTGCCAGCTGGTTGGCGCTTATTTTTATTATTTATTTTAACAAGCGCCGAGATCAGTGCTTGTCAAAATAAATATTAAAAAAAATTAAAAAGGAAAATGGTACAAAACAAAACAAAATGAAAATTTCCATTTCGTTTCATTTCATTATTTAAAATGGCATTTTGTTTTTTGTTTTGTTAGGAAACGAAGTGAAAAATGAAAAATGAAATTTAAAAAAATTGTTTCCTGCCCATCTCTAGTTGGGAGTACTGTGGTGCGGTTTCCTGTATGGCAGAGGGGTTGGACTGGATGGCCCTTGAGGTCTCTTCCAACTCTTTGTTTCTATGATTTTATTATTCTAAGAACGGGAGGGAGCGCATAGTATTGTTGAAAAGGTAATGATTGTGAAGACCTCCCTCGTTCACCTCTATTCTAGGACAGGAGACAGAATTGTCTAGATGATTGTTGTGGTCTTCTACTCTTCCTCTCTACCAAAGCTGGTTCACCCAACCATCAGGGATTATGGCTTGTAGTCTAGCAATACTAGAACACAATACAGATTCCGAAAGCTTGTTTTAGGAGCTGGTCCTTTCTGAGGGATGTCCTAATGGCATCAATGGGACTAGGGGAAGGTGAGTGCATTTAAGGTATCCAGAACACATATTGATGATGTTTTGGACTCTTGTCTTGGAAAAAACATGACGTCTGAATGATAGATGAGAGCGTTATTTAAAACCCAGTGGGATTTTTTTGAGAAGCCTCTGTGTTGTCTCTCTGTCCTGAAATACAAAGTTGCAGAGGTCTTGGGAAATGTCTCATCTAATAATAGTAGCATTCAACATTATTGAAAAACTAGGGAATGTCTTCACTAATACTGGGGGCAAAAACAGTTTGAGTAATCAGAATTTGCTCTGTGCTTAGAAATACATTGTGCCATTTCAGACTTTGGATTTCTCATGCAACTCTTCAGAGCATTGAGTCTGGGTGGCTTAACCTTGACACTGCAGATCCAAGTAGGGTAAACTTTTTTTACAAATTACTTGTGTTTAGTCAGCATGTATGCCACAGTAGCCATAATGGTGAGTTGTGGTTGTAGAAATGGAGGATAGGAGAGAGATCTAACGAGTGAAGTCATCTGTAACAGTTTAATGAACAAAATTACTTCTAAAAGTATTTAGAAATTGTTATAGCTCTAAGCCCCAAAAGACATTAGTCACAACTATTGTTGCAACTATTGAAAGTAATTATTTACTTTTTTCATTTTAAAATAACTAGTTGCATTTCCTTGCATCTTAATTACTTTGAAGAACCAGAATGCTACAAACTGGTGAGGTACTAAACACTTTCCTTTCCCCTCTGAGCAAAAACCCATATCATCAGGGGCAACTTCAATTATATGATGGTCCACCTTTATCATTTAATGAGGCAATACCCAATTATTCCGAATTTCTTTTTAGCCCAGGTCTTTCCAAATCTGTTATCTCTCTCTGTTCCTTTGTCCCAAACAAGTCTGGTTTCTTTGGGGGCACGTACAATTAGTTAGAACTCCATTGATATCAGCTGTGATGTCATGAGTGAGAATGTTCCCCTTATCACTCACTCAGTAGAGTTGTCTCTCACTTCCATTCTAAAAAGGGGAGGGAGGTGCCGTGTTCTCTTCAGCACTGCTGCCTCTCACCCTCTGCTTCATGCTTGCCACCATTATGGTTCTAGCATGCAGAGAAGGAAAGAAAACAAAGAGAAGGAATCAGCACAGTTGAAAGCAAAGATGGCGGGCGGCAGCGTTCCCCATTCGCTCCTGCATCCCTGAGTCCTGCTATTTTTTGGGAAACCGCTGCCTTGTTTACTTTTTTTCTTTTAAACCTTTTTTGTCCTGCCAGAGGACTTGGTGGGGGTTAGTAAGGGGCTAAGGGGCTTAAGGGGGCTCAAAGGGGCTCAGCTTCGCTCGTCGGATAGACAAGCAGACCGGTCCGAAGTTCCATCTTAATCATGCCCCGTAAGGCTGAGTGTTCCCTCCCCTCCCCTCCCCTCCTTTCCTCCCCCCTCCCCCTCCCCCCTTTTTCTACCTTTCCTATATTTGTTTTCTCTTTGGGGGTTTCGCCTAGGTGGCGCCTCGCTCTCGGTGGCGGTCGTTCCATCTCACCCCCGGCGGCGCTTTGCTCCCGGCGATGGCTCCTTGGGGACGGGCTTGCCGACGACTTAGGTCGCCCCCCCGACGGTCTGGAAGACTCGGGAGCCGTCGGCCACAGTTGTCACCAAGCTCTACCTGAGACCCGTGGACCGCCTGGTGTGAGGAGGCTGTCGTGGGCCGTCGGCTCTGCCCTCGGGCAGCGTGTCGGCTGCCGGCACTCCAGGGCCGACGCCATTTTGGCGGCGTTCTGGCTGCCGGTTTCGTTTCGGGCGGCATACCGGTCGCCGGAGCGGCTCAGGGTGCGTTCCAGCTCCAGCTCCACCCGGGCGGAGACGTTCCTTTTGCCTTTTGGCATGAGGAGGCTTCAGCGAGCTGCTGGCCATGTCCTTGGGCAGCGTTTCGGCTGCCGGCGCTTCTCGGACGCCCCCCCCCCCGCTGATCCAACATGGTGGCGGGTCGGGAACCGACGCTGTCTTTGGCGGCGCCGGGGCCGCCAGTCCTTCCTCGGGTGGCATGCCGGCCGCCGGCACGGGTTCATGGGTGTTTTAGCCCTAGCCTCACCCGGTCCGGACTTCGTTTCGGGCGGCAGGGCGGCCGCCGGTGTCCGCCCTTCATCTTCCAACTTGGGCGGCAGGTCGGCCGCCGGCGACGACCTGGGTGGTGCTCCGCTTGCTGGACTCGCCTGGATCCATCTTAGGCGTTGTCGGGGCACCACCCAATCCATCTTGAATGGCGGGTCGCCTGCCAGTTCCATCCCGGGCGGCGACTCGGCCGCCGGTGCCGTGATGAGGCGCTTGCCGTTGGCCTTATGGCGGGCAGCTTTTTGCCGCGGCTTCTCCCTGCCGGTGCTACCTGGCTACCCCCTTCTTCTTCTGGTCGGCCCCCCTGGCTTGCTCTGTTATCCTTGAGCCCCCCGCTAGATCTCTGTCAGCCATTGGCCCTTATGTGACCGGATGGTCTTTTATTTGTTATCCTTACCTTTTATTTACTTAGGTCCCAAACTCCATCTCCCCTTCTCCCTTGTTATTCCCATCTGTCCTATGGCGGGGGCATATTGTATATGTTTATTTTTATTTTACTTTTTATATTTTATATTCTTATATTGATTGGTAGTTACTGTATTTAACTTAGTTTGTTTTTGTCAGAGCTCAACTCTGTGGGTTTTTGTACTGTATTTTAATTAATTGAATTGCTTTGTGATTTTTTTTAAGCCGCCATGTTTGCAGGGACTCACATACCAACTGTGTCGGGCTGTGGGCGGTACGCTAGTAGCCGGGGGGTTAGTCAGATCAGAAGAACGCGGGTCAGGCATCTTGTGCCTGTCCCTCGTTCTGACCCCCCAGCTCTCTGCCACGTGCCCAGGAGTCACTTCTCCAGCGCCTCCAACCTTTCCTGCCTCCTGTTAAATGCCAGGTCAGTCCACAATAAGATCCCTGTCATATATGATTCCATCTTTGTTGGGAGGGCTGACCTGGCTCTTATCACCGAGACCTGGGTGGGTGCAGAGGGCGGGGCTTCGCTCTCCCAGCTGTGCCCGCCCGGGTTTCTGGTTCAGGGTGTCGGAAGGTTGGAGGGTGAGAAGGGAGGGGGGGTCGCCATCGTCCATCGGGATTCTCTTTATGTTTGCAGGGCCTCGACATTGGTTAGCCAGGGGTTAGAGTGCCTCCACCTGTTGGTGGGACAGCGGGACAGATTTGGCATTGTGCTGGGTTACCGTGCTCCCCACAACCCAGCACAATCCCTTCCGGAGCTCTCCGAGTTCATCGCGGCTGCGCTATTGAAGTCCCCGCGTCTTTTGGTCGTGGGTGACTTCAATGTGCATGCCGGCGGTGAACTCTGCAGAGCAGCTCTGGAGTTCATGGAATCCATGGCTTCCATGGGTCTGTCCCAGCATGTTGTATGCCCCACTCACAGGTCAGGCCATACCCTGGATCTGGTATTTTCCTCCATGTCGGGGATCTCGAGTCTGGAGGTAGGGGGCATTGTCTCCCTGCCTGTGTCATGGTCAGACCATCACCTGCTCTCTTTCCCCCTGGCGATTCCGGCTCCCCCTCGCGGGGACCATCGGCCTCCAGTTTTGGCCCATCCCCGAAGACTTATGGACCCTTCTCGGTTCCAGGAGGTCTTCGGGGCGTTTCCTGGAGATCTGACTGGCGCGGCGGCTGAGGTTGTGGCCAACCATTGGTTTGATACAGCTGCCCATACCATCGACCGGATCGCCCCTAAGCGCCTTCTCCAGTGCCGAGCTCGGCCCTCGCCGTGGTTCACGGCTGAGCTTCGAGCAATGAAGCAGGTGAGGAGAAGACTAGAGTGCAGCTGGAGAAGAACCCGGACGGTTACTAATAAGGCTGCTGTTGTTCTCCAGACTAGGCACTATTCCAACGCGATCAGGGAGGCTCAGAGATCTTTTTTCTCCCTGAGAATTGGTGAGGCCTCTAACCGCCAGGCGGAGCTCTTCCGGGTGGTTCGGGACCTCACCAATCCTAGTCTGGCCAGGCCTCCTCCTACTGATTTCAGTAGTGAGAATTTCGCAGCCTTTTTTCGATCCAAAATTGAGTGTTGGAGTATCAGATTTGGTGCTTACAGGGTTAAAACAGCAACCAAATTATTGTCATTCGCAGTGAAATGTTGGGGGAGGGACAACATCCGGGTTTATTCATTTGTTCTTTGAGTCAGTTTTTTTTTAGTTTGTGTGGTGCAAGACGCAGACATGCCGGCTTTCAGTCCGGGATGTAAATATCTGAGTTAATTGTGAATAAACTAGACAGTAGTTTGTCTCAGATTGTCAGACTGTTTTATTTCTTAAGCACTGGCAGAAGACAGCCCGCTGCGCTAAATCGTCAGAAGAAAACACTACTCTGCAGATCCCTGTGTCTGGAGATTGGAAGATAAGTAGAGTACGCAGGGAAGTGTGCCGGACCAGCTACATTTCTCTCCCAGCTATATGCTGGGAAGAATTTCTTGGGTCAACGGCCGCTCAAAGCTAACAAGGGTTATGGACAGTATTGCTAACTGTTTGCTAATTTGCCAGTGCCAAGAAAGCAGTGCTGGAGTTTATCTGCGTGGTGAGAAGAGGGCTAAGGCAGAGAATGGATGCCTGGATGCCAAGTAACGCAGAAAACCTGCCTGCAAGCAGTTTTTGCTGAGCTTAAGCCTCTGTCTGGAGACAGAGAAAAAGGGGCTGGGATCTCTTTGCTTCTAGGTGCAGTCGGTACCAAAGCAAATTGAGGTCGCCCTCAACTGGAAGACAACCCTGGTCCAGTCTACATTTGGAGCTTCAAAGCTATCTTGCTGGAAGGAGCCGTGAGTAGCAGCCCCAAAAGAGTCCATTGCTATTGGTGAATAGCAGGAAGGGGGGGAATAGAAGCCCAAGATGGAGGACGGACAGGAAAGTTTTACTGTGCCATTCCAACGTCTCAACTCTGAGAACTATCTGGACTGGAGTGTCCGAGTTCAGGCCTGGCTGGAGGCCAGAAATTTGCTGGACTGTTTAAGTAATTTACCTACCGATCCAGCTCAATTGCCTCAAACCGCCACTGCTGCGCAGAGAACTGAATCACAAGCTTCAGTGCGAAGGAATGCAAAAGCCAGGGCTATGTTGATTATGAGTTTAGACTCTAATCAGTTAGTTTATGTGCAAAGTTTGAGAAATGCCAAAGATGTGTGGGACACTCTTGAGAGAGTACATCGCAGAACGACCCCAGGTGCGAAGGTCCATTTGTACAGACAGCTATTTGAGATGAAGCTAAAGCCCGGGGGTGACATCAGAGAACACATTGCTGCAATGGTGTCTATCTTCAACCAGTTGCGTTCTCTGAATATGGCTTTCACAGAAGACCAACAAGTTTGTGTTCTTCTGAGCTCTTTGGACAAAAGTTATAACACGTTGTGTTTAACTATGGAGGCTTTGCCTCAGGACAATTTTAATATGTCTTATGTGTCAGGACGCCTTGTCCATGAACAACAACTGAGAGCCCATGAAGGGGGGCAAAGCAGAGGGGGTGTAGGCTGTTCAACCCCAAGGGAGGGGGAAGTGAAAGTCTACACAGCTGCAAGAAAATGTTTCAGATGTCAATCCACACTCCATGTTTTGAGAAATTGCCCGCAGTCTTCCAACTCCAAGGTCAGCTCCCAAGGCAACCAGATAAGAGACAGTCCACAGCGTGGGATGCCGAGGCCAGCTGCAGCCGGGAGAAGCAAACGCGGCTACAGAGGAAGAGGAAGAGGAGATAACAGTGCACATCACATGTCGGTGTCTATGGCAACGTTCAAGGACCGATCTTCTAACAACTGTGTTTTCATTTTAGACAGTGGAGCCTCACATCATCTAGCGCCACCTGATGTCCAGAATGAGAACTGCAGGCAACTTTCTCAGCCAAAGAACATTACAATGGCTAATGGACAGAAAGAGTCTCTGAACACTGCTGCATCAGTGTATATTAAATGTTTGGACACTACTGTTGATGTTTTTGTTCTAAATGGCATGACACGTGGCATTTTGTCTATATCAGCTCTAGTCAGAGATGGTTTTTCTGTATTGTTTGAAAATAACATGTGTTCTGTTTCCAGGAATGGGAAGCTGCTGATACAAGTGCACTGTGAAGATGGTTTGTACGCAGTGAGTGCAGATGCAGTTCCAGAGGGATACAGCAATGCAAATGCAGTGCAGGCGCAGTGCGCTAACATTCCCAAACACGACAGCTGTGCCCATTTACTCCATCGTCGAATGTGCCATTTAAACTGGGGGTATTTGAAGAAAATGCCTGAATGTGCTGAAGGGTGCAATGTGAAACCATGTTCTAGGTTTTTGGATTGTAGGCCATGCAAAGCTGCTAAGGTCAAGAGATGTAGTTATCCTAAGTCAACCAGGGTATCTACAGAACCTTTTCAACTTGTACATGTTGATGTTTGTGGCCCGATGCCAACTGCTTCTCTGGGAAATGCTAAGTTTATTCTTTCAGTGGTTGATGATTTTTCCAGAAATGGTTGGGTGTTTCCTCTGAAAACCAAGGGAGAAGCAGCTCAGAAGCTGAAGGATTGGATTGTGGCAGTGGAGTGTGATTTTTCCACAAAGGTTCGCCAAATTCAATCAGACAGGGGGGCTGAGTTTACAAATACAGCACTCCAGAATTTTCTAAGACACAAGGGCATAGCACCTAGGTTGACAAACACCTATTCTCCCGAGGAGAATGGCGTTGCGGAGAGGAGAAACCGAACCCTGCAAGAGGCAGTTGATGCTATGCTGAGGGATTCAGGTTTGCCAAAAAGCTACTGGGCTGAGGCATGGCAGACTGCGTCACATGTATTTAACAGAGCTTACAATTATGTTGTAGGTCAAGCTCCTTACACGTTACTACATGGTAAGAAGCCAAATATAGGCTATTTCAGAGTGTTTGGTTCTGAGGCCCATGTTCTGATTCCAAAGCCGCTACGTAGGAAAGGAGGGCCAAGATCCAGAAAAATGATTTTCTGTGGATATGAACCTTTGACAAAAGGTTGGAGATTTGCCTATCCTGATGGATCCAAAATCCTAGTCAGTAGGAGTGCAGAGTTTTGTGAGCAGAAAGGGTGGACTAGGGTTCACGCCAATCCTGAGATGCTAAGTGACAATTTTGACAATGTAATAGGACAAGATGAAGCAGGTGCAGATCCTGAGCCAGATGCACAGGTGGATGACACTAATCAGCAAGGAAGTGTATCTCCAAAAGGTGTGAAGTCTGAGCCAGCATCACCACAGTCTAGTCCAGTGGGACAGAGAAGGCGTGTCAAGTCAGAAGGTTCAGGTAATCCTAGTAGTTCTGACGCTAGTAACTCCAGAGTTGTGCCCAGCAGTACAACTGGGTCAGAGGGGGCGTCTGAGCTTGGTCCTAGACGTTCAGCTCGCACAACAAAAGGTAAACCACCAGAGAGGTTTTCTCCTTCAAACTACTCAGCTGTGAGTGTTTGGATCGGTTTAGCTCAGTGTGAACCAGAGAGTTATGAGGAGGTTCTGCAATTGCCTGATGAGGAAGCTAGTAAATGGCACGCAGCAATGGAGAAAGAGATGGACTCCATGAAGTCTATGAAAGTATTTACACCAACAACATTGCCAGAAGGCAAACAGGCAGTGAGTTGTTGTTGGGTGTACAGAGTTAAGACCACAGCAACAGGTCAGACACAGTACAAGGCAAGACTTGTCGCTAGAGGTTTTACTCAGAAGAAGGGATTGCATTACACTGAGGTGTATGCACCAACTTCTAGAAGTGAAACACTTCGTGTGTTGTTGACTGTCGCAGCACAGAGAGGTTTTCAAGTGGCGCATTTTGATATAAATGTTGCTTATCTCAACTCAGATCTCGAAGAAGATCTGTACATGTTACCACCACCAGGTTTTGAGGGCAAGAAGCCAAACCAGGTGTGGAAATTGCACAAATCGATCTATGGACTCAGACAGTCAGCGAGAAACTGGAACAGGTGCCTAAATGATGTTTTGGAGAATATGGGTTTCTGCAAGAGTCTAGCCGATAGCTGCCTGTATCTGAAAGGATCAGGAGACGAGCAGGAGATAGTTCTGATTTTTGTTGATGATGTTTTGCTTGTTAGTAAAACACAGAATCAAGTGAAGAAGTTTGCAACAAAGAAGTTTCAGCTCAAAGATCTAGGTGATGTGAAGATGTATCTAGGAGTTCAGATTGATAGAACTGAAGATGGCAGTTTTTTTCTTTGCCAGAAGGGTAAGATTGAGCAGTTGTTACAGAAGTTCAGAATGTCTGACTGTAATGGTGCCAGAACACCAATGGAGACAAATTTTGGGAAGGATAGTCAAACTAGTAATGATGAGAAATTTGAGAGGCCAGAATTGTTTCAGTCAGCTCTTGGGAGTTTATTATATCTGTCCCAATGGAGCAGACCAGATATTGCTTTTGCTGTGAATTTGCTAAGCAGAGAGGCCTCAAATCCCAGTAAAATTGCCTGGAATGGTATCAAGAGAATGCTAAGATATTTGAAAGACACTAAGGATTTCTGTCTCAAGTTGTCAGCAGAAGGTGAATCGCAGTTACAGTGTTGGACAGACAGTGATTGGGCAAATGCTGAGGAAGGAAACAGTGTCAGGAATGGTAGTGAAATTTGGAAAGTCTCTAGTTGGGTGGAAGTCCCGAAAGCAAAGTCTGGTTACACTTTCTTCTACAGAGTCTGAGTACAGTGCTCTGTCAGATCTCTGTAGGGAACTAGAGTACTACAGATGTTTGGTCCAAGAGATAAACGGAAATTGCTGTCTACCTATTACGGTATGGGAGGACAATCAGCCATGTTTGAAATTGGCAGAATCTGGACAGTTTAAATCCAGAACCAAACATCTGGACATACGCTACCACAACGTATGCCAGAGCATACAGAATGGCTTGGTGAAGCTGAAGTATTGTCCAAGCCAGAAGAACCTCGCTGATGGGTTCACCAAACCATTAAGCTTCCAGAAGCATGGAGAGTTCTGTGAAGGTTTAGATATAGGGTGAGTACAAAACTCACAATGTTTCCCCAACATTCACTGCGAGAAGGGGTGTTGGAGTATCAGATTTGGTGCTTACAGGGTTAAAACAGCAACCAAATTATTGTCATGCGCAGTGAAATGTTGGGGGAGGGACAACATCCGGGTTTATTCATTTGTTCTTTGAGTCAGTTTTTTTTTTAGTTTGTGTGGTGCAAGACGCAGACATGCCGGCTTTCAGTCCGGGATGTAAATATCTGAGTTAATTGCGAATAAACTAGACAGTAGTTTGTCTCAGATTGTCAGACTGTTTTATTTCTTAAGCACTGGCAGAAGACAGCCCGCTGCGCTAAATCTTCAGAAGTAAACGCTACTCTGCAGATCCCTGTGTCTGGAGATTGGAAGATAAGTAGAGTACGCAGGGAAGTGTGCCGGACCAGCTACATTTCTCTCCCAGCTATATGCTGGGAAGAATTTCTTGGGTCAACGGCCGCTCAAAGCTAACATTGAGGCCATCCGGGCCGGCTTCGACTCCGGTTGCAGTAGCACTGTCCCGGCATCCCCAGTTGCTGGTCCACCTTCATCGCCTCGGTTGGATGCGCTTGGGCCTGTTTCTGCTGCCGAGGCCTCTAAGGCTATGGTGCATTGCCAGCCTGCCTCCACCCCTTTCGATCCCTGCCCTGCCTGGCTAATTAAAGCTGCCAGCGGGACCATGGCCGAATGGGCTTTGATCATCGCCACCGCCTCCTTCAGCGAGGGGGTTTTTCCCTCCCGTTTGAAGGAGACGGTGGTAAAGCCCATTCTTAAAAACCAGGCCTTTCTCCGGACGAGTTAGCAAACTATCGTCCAATTGCTAATATCCCGTTTATGGGCAAGGTGATCGAGAGGGTGGCGGCGGTCCAGCTGCAGTCGTACCTGGAGGATCGGCAGTGCCTCGATCCTTGCCAGTCCGGGTTCAGGCCTCGGCGGGGGACTGAAACAGCTTTGGTCGCGCTGCAAGATGACCTAATCCGGGCGGCCGACAGGGGTTGCTCTACCCTGTTGGTTCTCCTGGATTTGTCAGCGGCCTTTGATACTGTCGACCACGGTATCCTGTTGGATCGGCTCTTTGAGGTGGGAATCGGAGGCACTGCTCGCAGTTGGCTCCATTCCTTCCTGGAGGGCCGTCCATAGTACGTCCAGCATGGGGGGGGGGAGTTATCGGCCCCTTGGATACTCCCTTGTGGAGTTCCACAGGGGTCGTCACTGTCCCCCATGCTGTTTAACATCTATGTAAGGCCGCTGGCTAGGGTCATTAGGAGATTTGGAGTCTGCTGTCACCAGTACGCTGATGACACACAACTCTATCTCTCCTTTTCCACCTCTGCAGTTGTCAAGCCCCGCAAACAGAACACACAGCAAGCCAAGTTCAGTTCTTTGCCAGGAACTTTAGTTGTAATCCAGATAAAGTACAAAGTACAGTCCAAGTCAATCCAGAATAACTTACAGAGCCAAATGCCAAGTTCAAGGGAAACAGAGAAACGTCGTAGTCAGGAAGCCGGTCCAAGGTCAGGAAACAGAGAACGTCGTAGTCAGAAAGCCAGTCCAAGGTCAGGAAACAGAGAACGCCGTAATCAGAAAGCCGGTCCAAGGTCAGGAAACAGAGTCTGGATACACACAGGAACGTGATGACAAGGTAAGTGACGCGTTGCTCCCACAGAGGTTTCAGGGTAAACTCGCTATCTTTATCCTAAACCAGGGAACACACCCATATCTCTGGCAAGGCTCCTGCTAGAACTCAGGGCTTTCAGATCTAATTCTACGCCTATCATTAAAGATCCTTTCCCTAGCTCTCCTGTTAGTTCTCCTTTGCAGGGTCTTGCTCCTAGCCCTTATAGGAGGAGGAGATGTGCCCTCAGCTGCGTCCTCAGACTCAGCTGCCTGCTGAGTTGAACTACAAGGCTCCTCCTGCTGCTCTCCAGCATTTAACCCTTCACATTCGGGTTCCATGACAGGCAAGGTCCTGGCACTATCCCCCTCCCCATGGTCCCCCTCTTCCGATAGGCCAGGTTTATCTGGATAATTATCATGTATCTGGGAATCCAAAATTTGGTGGACCTCATACTCCTCTTCTCCTTCTACTAAGATCGGTGGAGGAGGTTCAGGATTTGGTGGTCGGTTTGGGTCAGGATCTTTGGCTGGGACCAAGAGGGAACGATGGAACACAGGATGAATATGGAGGGATGCAGGTAATTGTAGACGGAACGCTACTGGGTTGATTTTTTCTAGGATGGGGTAAGGGCCGATGAATCAAGGATCTAGTTTCAGGGATCGCCCAGGATGTCTCAAATATCGGGTAGAGAGCCAAACTTTCATTCCTGGATTCAACTGTGGACCTTCTTGTCTTTTCTGATCCGCTGCTTTTTTATTTATTTATTTATTTATTTATTGGATTTATACCCCGCTTATCTACAATATATACTCTAAGCGGCTTACAAAACATCGGGCCTCAATAGCCATAAATTACAAAAAACCAAAAATAAAACAAATAAAAATAACACTAAGCAAAGTTAAAACCTAATGGCACCTCAATGACTGATAATGATAGATAAAATAGTTTACGATGGCGGAGGATTAAAAAAAAAAAAAAACAGTTAAAGATCGCCAAAGGCCTCCCGGAAAAGGTAGGTCTTTAACACCTTCCGGAAGGCCAGCAGGGACTCTGCAGAGCACACTTCACTGGGGATGGAATTCCAGAGGCTAGGGGCCGCCACTGAGAAAGCCCGGGTCCGAGTACTCGTCCTCCGGGCTTCCCGAGGGGTGGCGACCCGAAGCATGTGCGCTCGCGCCTGCCGAACGGGACGGGCCGAGGTTGATCGCTGAGCGATACGCTCTGCCAGGTAGTCCGGTCCCAAGCCATGGAGGGTTTTATAAACTAAAACCAAGACCTTGAATCTAATCCGGGCTGCAACGGGCAGCCAGTGCAGGCGGGCCAGAACTGGGGTGATGTGGTCATAACGACGCACACCAGCCACCAGCCTGGCCGCCGCATTCTGAACCCGCTGCAGACGCCGGAGAAGAGTCAAGGGCAACCCCATGTAGAGGGCGTTGCAGTAGTCCAACCTCGAGATCACCAGAGCTTGGACCACTGTTCTCAGAGAGTTCGCGTCGAGGTACGGGCGGATCTGGGCGATCCGACGGAGATGGTAGTAGGCGGACCTGGTCACCGATGCCACCTGGGCCTCCAAGGTGAGCGCCGGGTCCAGGAGCACACCCAGATTCCGCACCCTGTCCGCAAGCTGGAGGGAAACTCCCCCCAGACAGGGGAGAGGGCCACCGTACCCCGACGGCGAGCTCCCGAAGAACATGACCTCCGTCTTCTCAGGGTTGAGCTTAAGCCTGTTCGCCCCGGTCCAAGCCAGTACGGCCCCCAGGCACCCGTCGAGGACTTCCACAGCTTCCACAGCAGAGGTGTTAAAGGACAGATAGAGCTGCGTGTCATCAGTGTACTGGTGACAGCAGACTCCAAAACTCCTGATGACCCCCGCCAATGGCCTTACGTAGATGTTAAACAGCATGGGGGACAGAGACGACCCCTGTGGAACCCCACAGGGGAGAATCCAAGGGGCCGATAACTCCCCCCCATGCTGCACGTACTGTGGACGGCCCTCCAGGAAGGAACGGAGCCAACTGCGAGCAGTGCCTCCGATTCCAACCTCAGAGAGCCGGTCCAACAGGATACCGTGGTCGACGGTATCAAAGGCCGCTGACAGATCCAGGAGGACCAACAGGGTAGAGCAACCCCTGTCGGCCGCCCGGAGAAGGTCATCTTGCAGGGCGACCAAAGCTGTTTCTGTACCTCGGCGAGGCCTGAACCCGGACTGGCAAGGATCGAGGCACTGCCGATCCTCCAGGTATGACTGCAGCCGGACCGCCGCCACCCTCTCGATCACCTTGCCCATAAACGGGACGTTGGCGATTGGGCGATAATTTGATAGATCGTCCACCGCCAGGCCAGGTTTTTTCAGAATGGGCTTTACCACCGTCTCCTTCAGACGAGAGGGAAAAACCCCCTCGCTGAAGGAGGCGGTGGCGATGACTGAAGCCCATTCGGCCATAGTCCCTCTGGCAGCTCTAATTAGCCAGGCAGGGCAAGGGTCGAAAGGGGTGGAGGCAGGCCGGCAATGCGCCATAGCTCTGGAGATCTCGACAGCAGAAACAGGCCCAAGCGCATCCAACCGAGGAGACGAAGGCGGACCAGCAGCTGGGGATGGCGGGGCGGGACCACTGCAACCGGAGTCAAGGCCGGCACGGATGGCCTCTATTTTAGTTTGAAAGAAGGCTGCGAATTGCTCACTACTGAACTCAGTAGGAGGAGGCCTGGCCAGACTAGGATTGCTGAGGTCCCGAACCACCCGGAAGAGCTCCGCCTGGCGGTTTGAGGCCTCAGCAATTCTCAGGGAGTTAAAGGATGACCTAGCCTCCCTGATCGCGTTGATATAGCGACTAGTCTGGGCGTCTACCGCAGCCTTACTTGATACTGTCCGGTCTCTTCTCCAGCTGCGCTCTAGCCTCCTCCTCTCCTG
This sequence comes from Phrynocephalus vlangalii, assembly GCA_037367305.1. Lineage (NCBI taxonomy): Eukaryota > Metazoa > Chordata > Lepidosauria > Squamata > Agamidae > Phrynocephalus > Phrynocephalus vlangalii. The sequence continues at coordinate 18,842 of JAWVWN010002042.1, read as the reverse complement.
CTTCATCACCCTGAGCTCCCCCGTGAACCAAGGGGAGGACCGGGCTCGGCAACGGAGAAGGCGCTTGGGGGCGATCCGGTCTATGGTGTGGACAGCTGTATCAAACCAAAGGTTAGCCACATCCTCGACCGGAGCGCCAGTCATACCATCAGGTAGCCCTCCGAAGAGTTCACCGAACCGCTGGGGGTCCATGAGCCTCCGGGGGCGGGCCAAGATGGACGGCCGGTGGTCCCCGCGAGGTGGGGCCGGAATCGACAGGGAAAATGAGAGCAGGTGATGGTCTGTCCATGACACAGGGAGGGCTACAATGTCCCCCACCTCCAGACACGAGTCCCCCGACATGGAGGTAAACACCAGATCCAGGGTGTGACCAGACCTATGGGTGGGGCATAAAACATGCTGGGACAGACCCATGGAAGCCATGGATTCCATGAACTCCAGAGCTGCACCGGAAAGTCCACCTTCCGCATGCACGTTGAAGTCACCCGCAACCAAGAGGCGCGGGGACCTCAGCAGGGCAGCGGCGATGAACTCCGTGAGCTCTGGGAGGGATTGTGCGGGGTTGCGGGGAGCTCGGTAGCCCAGCACAATGCCAAATCTGTCCCGCTGTCCCACCAACAGGTGGAGGACTTCTAACCCCTGGCTAACCAATGTCGAGACCCTGCTAACATGAAAATAATCCCTGTACATGATTGCGGCCCCTCCCCCCTTTTGACCCCCCAACCTTCCCACAGCCTCTACCAAGTACCCAGGCGGGCACAGCAGGGAGAGGGAAGCCCCCCCCTCCGTGCCCACCCAAGTCTCGGTAATGAACGCCAGGTCGGGCTGCTCATCCACGATGGTGTCATGGATGATAGGAATCTCATTGTGCACCGACCTGGCGTTCATCAGGATGCAGGTAAGGTTGGGGGCGCTGGTGGAATGACTCCCGGGCACGTGGCAGTGAGCCGAGGGGTCAGAACGAGGGACAGACACGAGTTGTCTGACCCGAGTTCTTCTTGCCTGACAAACCCTACGGCTACAAGCGTACCGCCCAGGGCCCATCACCGTTGGTATGTGAGCCCCTGCTATCATGGCGGAGAGAGAGAAAGAGAGAGGGGAAAAACAAAAAAACAAAAACGATAAGCAACAATACAGTGCAAACTAACCAAGGCCAAAAAAAACTACATACAAAGCGCCAAATACAGTATAACAATATAAAACGAAAAACTATAAATCACAAAAGAAAGCAAAATTAGAGAAAAATTAAACAATTAACGTGAGATAAACAAGATAGGGCACAATCCAGGGCAGAGTGGAAAAAACCAGGGGGGGGGGGAGAGGGGGGAAAACAGAGCGGCTGGTGGAGGGGCCAGAAGAACAATGCCATCCAAGGACAGCTATGGGGAGTTGTAGAAGATGGAAGAGTCCAACGCCACGACTTTGGCAGTCCAGTCTCAGGGGGAGGGGGGAGCAACGATGGAAGGGCTCAAAGCCCAATCCCCTAGCGGTCCAGGCCATTGGGTGGGGAGCAAGATCCCCTAGCAGTCCAGGCCATAGGGTGGGGAGCAAGATGGCAGGGCTCCGGAACCCCCCCCCACGCAGCAGCAGTCCAAAGGATCCTGGACATCCGGACCTTAGAGGGAGGGTGGGGGGAGCAAGAAGAAAGGCTCTACATCCCCAGCGCAGATCGAGAGGGAACCAGGGGAGGGTGGGGGGCAACTGGATAGTTCAAGCCCCCAAGCCCCAGGCAATCCGATCCCTCGACAGTCCTCCAAGGCCGGGCCAAACGATGGAGACGACGATGAAAAGGGCGAACCGGGGAACATGGTGGTAATGGTGGCAACCTCCCGGCCGACCCGGTGGGATGGTAAACGGCGGCGGCGGCGGTAGTCGGTATGCTCCGGCGCCGGCTCACCGCAAGGTCGAAGTGGCGGTAGGTGGCGGCAAGATGGATGGTAAGCCGCAGGCACCAGAACAGGAGCAAAAGGGCAGCCTCCGGAGCCTGCTCGCTGCAAAGGCTCGCCATGATGTTAGACGGCGGCAGCGGCAGCAGCAGCGTTGGTCGGCGAGCCGCCGGGCGCAACAGCCCCCTCGCCGCGGCGAAGGACAATGGCGGCAGCGGGCGCGGCAACGATGGCCAGCAGGCCACGGGACCGGCGCGCCGCAATGGTGGGCGGCTACGTCGGCGAGGGCAAGGGGCGGCAGGCCGTGGGACGCGGCAGCGGGAAAGAGCGGCCTCCAAGCCGGCCCGCCGCGATGGAGCGTAGTGGCGGCGGCCGCGACGATGGTGGTCGATGGTCAGGAGGTCGCAAGGCACAAAGGCGGAGAGAGCGGCCTCCAAGGTCAGCACGTCGCCATGTCTCGCCATGTCTCGCCTGACGGTAAGCTGCGGCGGCGGGGCTAACGGGGCGCTAGACACAGAAACAAGGAAGGCGGCCTCTGAAGCCGGCTCGCCGCAATGGAGGTGAGGAGCGGCAGCAGCAACAGCAGCGGAGATCAATAGGCCGCTTCGAGAAGAGAAAGAGGCGAAAGGAGGCCCCAGGAAGAACACCGGGTGGGGGAGGGGAGGGGACGCTCATACCCATATCGATGGTCCCGTCCGCAGCGTCCTAGATCTTCGGGTGAGCCCCCTTACATCCCCCTCCTGGACCCTGGCAGGCCCAATAAAATTAAACGTAAAAATAAAAACAAAAATAAAAACAAGGCAGCAATCCTTGGCATGATTGAGTTGTTCTTTCAATAATTCTTGAATGCCATGAAGTTCTTGGATATAAGCATTGGTAGCTGGCACAGAGGTGGAAGGAAGGGTGGTTGGAAATTACCGAGGATGATACCCATAGTTGGCCATGAATGGGGTTTGACGAGTGGATGAATGTACAGCATTGTTGTATGCAAACTCAGCTAAAGGCAACAAATCCGCCCAATTGTCCTGTTGATAACATATATAACAATGTAAATATTGTTCTAAAGTGGCATTGGTGCGCTCAGTCTGACCATCTGACTGTGGGTGATAAGTGGATGACAAGTGAACTTGGGTTCCTAGTGCCTTGTGCATTGCTTGCCAGAAACGAGAGGTGAATTGGGGTCCACGATCCGAAATAAGGTGTTCAGGTAAACCATGAAGCCTGAAGAGGTGTTGTAAATAATGATGAGCTGTTTCTGCTGCGGTAGGAGATTTAGGACAAGGAACGAAGTGGGCCATTTTGGTGAATAAATCTACGAAGATCAGGATGCAGGTAAACCCTTTTGAGCGGGGAAGATCCGTGATAAAATCTAGGGAGACAGCATTCCAGGGACCAGAGGGTGTTGGCAAAGGATGCAACAGACCTGAGGGTTTAGCCACCACATCCTTTGCTCGCCGACAAACTTCACAGGAACCCACATATCGGGCAACATCAGCACGGACCTGTGGCCACCAGAACTCTCTTGTGAGCAGATGCAGGGTTTTGTAAAGTCCAAAGCGTCCAGCAGGTAAAGAATCATGAGAAAGATGCAATACCTGGTTACGAAGGGGACCAGCAGGAACATATAACCTCCCTCGATGTAGTAATAACCCTTGTTGTGCAGAAAACTCTCCATGCTCCCCATTCTGAAGTTCTTGAAGGCGTTGCTGAGTCTATGGATCTCGAGCTTGAGATTCCCGGATTTCTTCTGCCAAGCTGGGACACGGATTCGTGGCTGCGAACACAGAAGGAGGCAAGATGGGTGCCACTAAGGTCTCTTTCACTGGTGCCGCATATTCAGGTTTTCTAGATAATGCATCAGCTTTCTTATTCTGAGCCTCAGGAATATACTTGATACGAAAATCGAACCGGGAAAATAATAAAGACCACTGGATTTGTCGCTGAGACAATCGCCGAGCTGTTTGTAAATGTTCCAGGTTTCTGTGATCAGTTAACACTTGCACAGGGTGTCGAGCTCCCTCAAGGTAATGCTTCCATACATCAAAAGCTGTTTTGATGGCCAACAGTTCACGCTCCCAGATCGTATAATTCTTCTCTGCGGGTTTTAATTGCCGAGAATAGTAGGCACAAGGACGCGGGGTTTGGGAGGGATCCTCTTGTTGAGATAATACTGCTCCCAGGGCAACACTAGATGCGTCAGCCTCCACTATGAACGGCAGTTGTGGATCAGGGTAGCGAAGTAAAGGCTCCGAGGTAAAGCGGGTTTTCAAGGTAGAGAAAGCCTTCTCTGCTTCTGGAGTCCACCGGAAAGGCTCTTTGGGACGAAGGAGACGGTTTAAAGGTGCAGCAATATCGGCGTAAGCAGGAATAAACTGACGGTAGTAGTCAGCGAAGCCAAGGAACCGTTGCAAGTCCTTACGATTTTGTGGTTGCTGCCATGACAACACAGCCTCTACTTTCTTGGGGTCCATGCGGATTCCCTGGGGAGAAATGATATGCCCCAGGAATTCACCTTCTTCAATGTTAAACTCACATTTTTCCAGCTTAGCATAGAGTTTGTTCTCCCGAAGATGCTGTAAGACCTGATGAACATCTTGAACATGTTGAGCTGGATCAGCAGAGTAAATCAGAATGTCATCTAAATACACAATCACACAACGATCTAGGAGATCCTGGAAAATGTCATTCATCATCCTCTGAAACACACTGGGTGCATTGGTCAGACCAAAAGGCATTACGAAATGTTCATATTGACCGTACGTGGTCCGGAATGCAGTTTTCCACTCGTCTCCCTTACGGATACGTACCAAATTATACGCCCCCCGAAGGTCCAGCTTAGTATAACACTTAGCCCCTTTCAACCGGTCCAAAAGTTGAGAGATTAAGGGTAAAGGGTACCGTTCCCTAATAGTGATCTTGTTTAGTGCTCTATAATCATTACAAGGACGAAGCTCCCCTCCCTTCTTCTTGACAAATATCACTGGTGCGGACAATGGTGATTTGGAAGGCCGTATGAACCCACGTCGAAGATTTTTATCTAGAAAAGCCCTCAACGCTTCTAATTCTGGTTCGGACATGGGATAAACTCGCGCCACAGGAAGAGGTGCCCCAGGAATCAAATCAATGGCACAGTCATAGGGTCGATGTGGAGGTAGCTTGTCAGCCCCCTCTTCCTCAAATACATCTGCAAAGTCTTGGTATGCCTGAGGCAAGACAGGGTCAGATGTATCATGGGCAGATGCCAGTACAGTAGAGGAATGTTGCTTTGAACAAGGAACCTTGAAATATAATTCCCCTTGCACCCAATCCACCAGTGGATTATGAGCTCGCCACCAGGAAAGTCCCAAAACAAGAGGAAACCGGGGCATTCGGGTTACATTAAAACTAATCTGCTCATTATGATCCATTAACTGAAGAGTAAGGGGACAGGTTTCCTGAGCTACCGGCCCAGAACGAAGTAACCGACCCTCAATGGTTTCTACTAACAAAGGAGTGTCCTTATTTTGTACTGGAATCCGATGGTACCGCACAAACCCAGCATCCACAAAACAGTGAGCCGCCCCAGAGTCTACCATAGTATACACCGGAATCTCCCGACCATCAGGGAGCCCTAGAGTCACAGGTATCAGAAAAGGTCCTTGAGCTGTGATGGTATTGCCTGGGAACCCTTCGGTATGCTCCATTCCTCGGGGTTCCTTCAAGGATGGAGCTGCCTTTTTACTGCTGGAGAGATAGCAGCACTTATTGAGGAATGCTTCAAAGGGCAATTAGAAGCGAAATGTCCTCCTCCCCCACAGTACAGGCAGAGATGATGAAAGCGTTGTCTTGCCTTTTCCTATGGGGTGAGGCGTGGTCGAGCAGCTCCCAGTTGCATAGGCTCTGGATCCACTTCACGGGCCTCCCGGGATTGCCGATGAGACACAGCTGGCAGAGGTTGCTGTTTGCAGTTCTGGCCTCGAGAGAGACGATGGCTTTCCAGGCGTCCATCTATTCTCAGACACAGGGTAATGAGTTCCTGCAATGTGTTTGGTTGTTCTACCCTGCAGAGTTCATCCAGCACTTCATCTGCCAAACCTTCCATATAATGAGAAATCAGTGCCAGCTTGTTCCACTGCAAATCCTGAGCTATCAAACAAAATGCAGTGGTATAATCAAACACTGAGTCTTTGCCCTGTTTCAAAATTCTGAGTCTCCTGTTGGCGGTAGCAGCCTGCACGTGATTCTGAAAGGCTGAAGAAATATGGTTCAGGAAAGCCTGATAATTATCCAGCAAAGGTGAAGCACTGAGGAGTAAAGGAGTCACCCATTTAGCTGCCTGTCCCTTCAATAAACTGATGATAAAAACAGACCTTAGACCTCTCAGTAGGAAATTCTTGAGCCCGTACCTCAATGAACAGCTTGCATTGAGCCAAGAATGCAGGGAATTCCTCTAATTTGCCTTCAAACCGGTCAGGAGGCAGCAAAGGGCAACGAGGCTGTAATGATGCTGGAGCTTGCTGCAATTGAACAATTGCCTGTGACAAAAACAGTACTTGGTTTTGCAAAGCTTCCAGTGGAGTCATTCTAACAGCCCCCTCCTTCTCCATTCTGCTTGAATAAGTTTGGTGGGTGGGAGCAAACTGTCACGCCCCGCACACAGAACACACAGCAAGCCAAGTTCAATTCTTTGCCAGGAACTTTAGTTGTAATCCAGATAAAGTACAAAGTACAGTCCGAGTCAATCCAGAATAATTTACAGAGCCAAATGCCAAGTTCAAGGGAAACAGAGAAACGTCGTAGTCAGGAAGCCGGTCCAAGGTCAGGAAAGAGAGAACATTGTAATCAGAAAGCCGGTCCAAGGTCAGGAAACAAAGTCAGGATAACACACAGGAATGTGGTGGCAAGGTAAGTGACACGTTGCTCCCACAGAGGGTTCAGGGTAAACTTGCTAGCTTTATCCTAAAACAGGGAGCACACCCATATCTCTGGCAAGGCTCCTGCTAGAACTCAGGGCTTTCAGATCTAATTCTACGCCTATCATTAAAGATCCTTTCCCTAGCTCTCCTGTTAGTTCTCCTTTGCAGGGTCCTGCTCCTAGCCCTTATAGGAGGAGGAGATGTGCCCTCAGCTGCATCCTCAGACTCAGCTGCCTGCTGAGTTGAACTACAAGGCTCCTCCTGCTGCTCTCCAGCATTTAACCCTTCACATTTGGGTCCCATGGCAGGCAGGTTCCTGGCAGCAGTGGAAGCTGTGAGGATCCTTGATAAGTGCCTGGACGCCGTGCTGACTTGGACCGGGGTGAACAGGCTCAGGCTCAACCCCGAGAAGACGGAGGTTATGTTCTTTGGGAGCTCGCCATCTGGGTACGGTGGCCCTCTTCCTTGTTTTTTTTTTGGGGGGGGGTTCCCTCCAGCCAGTGGAGAGGGTGCGGAATCTGGGTGTGGTCCTGAACCCGGCGCTGACCATGGAGGCCCAGGTGGCGTCGGCGACCAGGGCTGCTTGTTACCATCTCCGCCAGATCGCCCAGATCCGCCTGTACCTGGATGCTGACTCTCTGAGAACAGTGGTCCAAGCACTGGTGATCTTGAGGCTGGACTACTGCAACGCCCTCTACATGGGGTTGCCCTTGACTCTTCTCCGGCACCTGCAGCAGGTACAGAATGCGGCGGCCAGGCTGGTGGCTGGTGTGCGTCGTTATGACCACATCTCCCCAGTCCTGGCCCGCCTGCACTGGTTGCCCGTTGCAGCCTGGATTAGATTCAAGGTCTTGGTTTTAGTTTATAAAACTCTCCATGGCTTGGGACCGGACTACCTGACAGAGCGTATCGTCCAGCAATCCATCTCGGCCCGACCTGTTCGGCAGTTGCGAGCGCTCTCGCTGCGGGTTGCCACCCCACGAGAGGCCTGGAAGACAGTTACCCGGAACCGGGCTTTCTCTGTGGCAGCCCCTTCTTTATGGAATTCCATCCCCAGCGAAGTGCGCTCTGCAGAGTCCCTGCAGGCCTTTCGAAAAGCTTTAAAAACATTTTTATTTCGAGAGGCCTTTGGCGAGCTTTAATTTAATTTTTCCCCCGCCATCTCTATTTATCCCTATTGACCTATTGCTCTCTATTGATCTCCGATCAATGGTGTCCTTTGACATTCAATTGTTGGATTCACGTTTTTGCTGCTGTTTTGGATGTAACAGGATTTTATGCATTATATTTGATTTTATATTGTTGCTGTCCTATTTGATTACTATTGTATTATATATTATTATTGTCTTGCTGGCTTTTGGTCGCCCGTCTGTACGCCGCTTAGAGTTCTGTTTAGAAGATAAGCGGGATATAAATTTAACAATAAATATAAATAAATAAAATAAATAAAAAAAGACCTAATGGTGCTAAGCTTCAAATTCAGCAGATTTTTCTCATTTTAGGAACTAACACCCCTTTCTTCACAAAAAGGAAGTTTTCACTACCAAGTCAAGCAACATCAAGGGATGGAAAGAGGCAAAGAGTGAAGCCCGGGTATAAAATTGGGACTGTCTAAGGGAGGGAGAGGTGGAAAGGAGGGGACATGTTCTGGTATAGAAAGTCAGCTTGGAAGAATTAGCTGCCGATATGAAGCTTGCAGTGAGTAAATCTGAATCCGTGGAAGAAAGGGACCATAGTTCCCACCCACAACAATCGAAGCTGCACACCTAATCTGGATGGGTCCAAAAGCTGGAAAAAACCTGAGATAGTCTGTTCAGTGCACAAGGTATATGTCATGTCACACAGGCAACTTCTATTAGGCATACATTCGTAGATAATCTATAAATTTTGGCATCTGAATATGTGTAAAAGTAGTGCACATTGATTCAAATTTCCAACTGACCATAGTGAATATGACAAATCCTTTTGTGATATATATGTCTAGCAGCACGGACTTTTCGTTGTGGTTTATCCCAGTGAGACGAAAACACTGGATTGTAGTGACAGGCAGCATGGACTGATGTGCCTGAAACTTTTTGAAGGCACAACTTCTGAGTGTGGAATCTGTTGTGAGCTCTAAATAGCTTCTGGTTAGTTCTGCAGAATGTTGCCAGCAAGCTATTCATAGTGTGGTATTTTGGACAAGCAAGGGAAGTGTTGTTAAGTGTAATATCCAGTTAGAATACCAAAGGTAACATCGGGAACTGGCACATGCTTTCTCCTCTCCCTTACCAAGGGCTGTCCTCCTAGAACCATCTAAGAAGACCGATAAATAACATGAGCCGAACATTCTTGGAGTAGGATAATTTCAGATTGTAGATTTCCCCCACTGGTTGCCTATTATGTTTCTGGATTACATTTCATAGGTGGCTGTTACTTTTAAAGTCATCCATGAGCTGAGGAGCCTGAGAAACCTGGTGGAGTCCTCTATACCACACATGCTTCCCTAATTTATTGAGAACTCTAAATGGCATGTTGGCAGTGGGTCCCACTTCACCTGAACCATTCATAAACATTTTCTTAGCAGTGATAAAATTTGGAGTTGGGTAGGTAGGTTGCTGTCCGCTTAACAGCCAAAGCCTGCCTGGCTGGAATTATTGGGTGGCCCCTCCCAAAGTGAGAAGCTGGTGAGCAGTGGTAGCTAGTGCCCTTTTTGGCAACAGAAAGGTGGGCAGAGCCACTGGCAAGAATGGGAATTTGCATATCCCCATCAGAGTGGAGCTGCTGTAACTTCATTAATAGTGACAACATTATGCAAAAATAATAATACCAGATAATGGGAAAGGAAACACCAGACAGAGCAACGGCTGTTGAAACAGCAAGGGAAAATCTACTTACCACCATTCACCCCTTTGCTTCTCAGATGGGGCTGTGTAATATCTGGCTAGCAAAGCTAATATGTGAGGGCTAATATCCCAGTGTCAACTCAGGGTGTGATCAGATGGCAAGAAAGGTGCACATCTGATCACACCTGAAAGAGTCACTCCCTTAAGTGGCCTTTTTGTCCCTTGGGGAATCACTCCAGCCTAAGCCACCAATGGTAGACCTACTGCTGGACCAAAAAGGTCCCGCTTGAGCACAGATTGAGGTCAAGTTTGAGCGCTAGTCCATGTCTGTTGTGTAACCAGGAGGTAGCTTGCCCTGGACTGTGCCGCATATGGTCCAAAAGGCATCACCATGATCACCCCTTTGATGGCAATCATCATTATAATGTTCTCCGGTTGTATTATTATAACTTTATGTGGTTATAATATGCAGGGCTGGTCTCCTTAACCAGGTCAGGATGCAGAGTACTCCAAAACAGCCACATTATTCTGGCCTTTGAGACAGAATATAGTAAAAGCGGCTCTTTCCAATGCTTGGCAGTAGGAATAGAATCACAACCAACAAAATTATGAATTTGCTGCCCTTTTGTGACACCTCACATCTGTCCCCTGAGGTGCCTCACTCTGCTTCATGGCGGGACAGAACCCCCATTACGTGCGTGATACACGTATCAGTATAAACTCTACATCACCCCACATGTGATCCCCCCTCCCCCGTTTCCCATGATTTGTTGGCTGGTGACAAGGAATGATTTATGACTGTCTTGGTGTTATGCCTGAGAATGGATGGATCTGGAGTGGAGAAAACCATTGGACTTGAAAACCTGAACAGCGTGTAGAGAGACACCAGCCAAGCTGGGGCATTGTTTATCCGTGCAGCAGGGATTCTGACATGCTGTAGAAATGAAACAAAGGGTTTGCCTCAGCCCTTGCCATGCCTACCCTTAAGGAATGTGTCCTGTTGCCAATTCAATATTTACATTACTGTAATAAGGTCCCATTGTGCTCCACCCTGTGTAAATACCTCACAAGGACCAATCTCGGCCAAGAATCCCATCATTTAAAAGGCTAGGGTTGCCTAGTGTGTAATACGACGCCCATTGTAAAGCGTCAAGAGCACTCTCTCCACGGAGGCAGGGGTGTGTGTGTCAATAAAAAACCAAAAGCATCTCCCCTCCTAAAAGAAATGGTGGAGCAGGAACGGGTCAGGAGATGAAAAGAACAACTGCCCTGTGACTGGAAATTAGATGTTAAAGATGCAGAAATTGCTATGAGGTGAAAATTCAATGCAAAAATGCTTGGGAAATGCTCATCCTTCACTCGAGAGAGCATTCCTCCCTCCCGTTGGTTGTTCATTTACAGGGAGAAAATCCTGTATTTAGATGCCCGCAGTAAACTATGAATTGGAGCTGGGGGGCGGGGGGAATAAGCTCTTTCCTCATAAAACATCACTGAAGAGCTAGAGTTCATAGATGTGGCAAAAGCCTTCTTAGCAATTATCAGAATGAACAGAAGTTGAACCTGAGTATTGCTGAGAAGGCATGGTGCGCCTGACTATGATTCAAATTATCTATTATATCAGCAGGTTTTTCATACTGTAACGAGGCCTTTTTCATTCCCAGTTTTTCCAGAAATTTGTGCACTCCTTCACATATGGCCATGTTACTCATACAAAGGGGCCATTTCTTTATTTATTTTGCAATTAAATTATCTCTCCTTCTACGTTTGTTGTACCCAGGTGAGTGCTAATCCTAATGCATTCTCAACAGCACCACAGTACTTTTATGTTATTTTTTCCCATTAATTCCTCTGCCTTCAGCAGTTTACCTAGCAAAATGACAATAGCAACATGAAATAGTGAGCCAAAAGATCTCCAGGAAGAGAGGTAGAATCTTCAGTTTTAAAAACCCATTGGAAGCCAAGCAAAATTAAAATAAAACATTTTTCTTCTTAACTAAACATTACCAGAGATGGGCTGGTTTCATTTGAGTGAATGTTATAGCTAATTTTATAATGGACATATAACATACTCTTCTGATTAAACTATATGTCTGTGGCGATTCTCAATCGTCCAGGAGAGGTTATCTGGGAACCAAGTCATGCCAACTGGACTTGCAACTGGAATTCCATAACCAGGATGCTGGCACAGAAAAGAAACTCTCTTTTCCATCAATCTCAACTTCATTCCTACACGTGTTCTTAATCTGAGCCAGGTTCGGATGACAGGAGGCAGTCCTTCAGCTATCCTAGTCCTAAACTATAGAGTACTTTATAAGAGAGAGTGCTGGCACCTTGAATTGGGCCTGGAAACCAGTTAGCAGCTTGTATAGTTGCTGTTGTGTGCATGTGTATTCTGCCTCCACCATTTAACTTGTTTATTTTTAGGACCAAGTATGCTATTTGAAATCATGGAGTCTCACAGTTTTTTCTTTCAAAATAAATAAGTATAGTTTATTGAAGTACAAAGAATAAAGGCGTACATGCTTTTTGTTATTGACTTAAGTTACTAATTTTATAATGGACATATACTCTTCTAGTTAAATTACTACACGTCTTTACATCTCTCAGCCCCTATCTCTACATCTACCAGGCTCTATCTGCCTCTCTCAATGTTTGCATATATAGATGATAGATAGATAGATAGATAGATAGATAGATAGATAGATAGATAGATAGATAGATAGATAGATAGATAGATAGATAGATAGATAGATAGAGATATGCAAACTTTGAGAGAGGCGGATAGAGCCTGGTACATGTAGAGATAGGGGCTGAAAGATGTAAAGACGTATATACATATATATAGTCTCCAATGACTCCGCCCACAACAACTCCTGTTGGAGTATGCAAACAAGATTCCCCCCAGCATTCAAAAGTAATAAATATTCATAAATCAGGGTGAACACCACATTTGGTATTTCATAGCATAACAGGCTGGAAATGCAAGTCCCCCCAAAAAAAAAAAAAAAAAAAAAAAAAAAAAAAAAAAAAAAAAAAAAAAAAAAAAAAAAAAAAAAAAAAAAAAAAAAAAAAAAAAAAAAAAAAAAAAAAAAAAAAAAAAAAAAAAAAAAAAAAAAAAAAAAAAAAAAAAAAAAAATAAAAAAAAAAAAAAAAAAAAAAAAAAAAAAAAAAAAAAAAAAAAAAAAAAAAAAAAAAAAAAAAAAAAAAAAAAAAAAAAAAAAAAAAAAAAAAAAAAAAAAAAAAAAAAAAAAAAAAAAAAAAAAAAAAAAAAAAAAAAAAATAAAAAAAAAAAAAAAAAAAAAAAAAAAAAAAAAAAAAAAAAAAAAAAAAAAAAAAAAAAAAAAAAAAAAAAAAAAAAAAAAAAAAAAAAAAAAAAAAAAAAAAAAAAAAAAAAAAAAAAAAAAAAAAAAAAAAAAAAAAAAAAAAAAAAAAAAAAAAAAAAAAAAAAAAAAAAAAAAAAAAAAAAAAAAAAAAAAAAAAACAAAAAAAAAAAAAAAAAAAAAAAAAAAAAAAAAAAAAAAAAAAAAAAAAAAAAAAAAAAAAAAAAAAAAAAAAAAAAAAAAAAAAAAAAAAAAAAAAAAAAAAAAAAAAAAAAAAAAAAAAAAAAAAAAAAAAACAAGGGGGGGGGGGGGGGGGGGGGGGGGGGGGGGGGGGGGGGGGGGGGGGGGGGGGGGGGGGGGGGGGGGGGGGGGGGGGGGGGGGGGGGGGGGGGGGGGGGGGGGGGGGGGGGGGGGGGGGGGGGGGGGGGGGGGGGCCGGGGGGGGGGGGGGGGGGGGGGGGGGGGGGGGGGGGGGGGGGGGGGGGGGGGGGGGGGGGGGGGGGGGGGGGGGGGGGGGGGGGGGGGGGGGGGGGGGGGGGGGGGGGGGGGGGGGGGGGGGGGGGGGGGGGGGGGGGGGGGGCGGGGGGGGGGCCGGGGGGGGGGCGGGGGGGGGGGGGGGGGGGGGGGGGGGGGGGGGGGGGGGGGGGGGGGGGGGGGGGGGGGGGGGGGGGGGGGGGGGGGGGGGGGGGGGGGGGGGGGGGGGGGGGGGGGGGGGGGGGGGCGAGGGGGCGGGGGAGGGGGGGGGGGGTCCCGGGGGGGGGGGGGGGGGGGGGTAGGTCACTCACTGGGCAGGCATTTTTTTCGCCTGCTTTTATGGCGGGGAAGGGGGTTTTTTTTATTTTTAAAACTTTTTTTCTTGCTCTTGGAAAAGCGCGATCGCCGCGATGCCATGAACGACAACGAAAAATCAGACCAAAATTTTTTTTTTCAGTGGGTTCGAGCTGGAGCGGAGAAAATTCCGTTACGTTACCCGTTACTAAGGATAACGGAACCGAAAAACAAAAACGACAGTTCCCCTAGCGTGCCCATGTCTTTTTGCAAACCCTTTCTAGAAAATAAAACATTTTTTTTTTTCAATGAAAGACCCAAAACTCCAAAACGCCTTTCTGCAATTTAGATATGTAGGGTTCTAAAGCAGTGACTTCGCGTGGAAGGTTCTCTGAAGGTTCAGTGTTTTAAAACAACTGTCCCAGGGAAACCCTTTAGAAAGTTTTTTGAGGTTTTCCTTGGCTGTAAGAATAATTAGAAAATGCAGTAAGTCTGCCACTGGGCCACCAAGAAAATACCAACAATTTACTACTTTTCTCCTGAAATTTGATATTTTCCCCAAACTTTTTGGGTGGTTACTTCACGCCCTTTCCCTCGACCGAGGTAAACTTGCCTCCGTGTTGAAATGGGTTTTCAACGGGGTCAAGAAGTGGATTGAAAAGATTCCCGAGCCCCCGGGACGGGAATCTCGCCCCTTTTTGGAGCGAGTAGGGGGGCGGGTCGGGATAAACCCGGGAATTGCCCCCACAAGACGTGAGGTTACTTCCTTCGAACTCGGATTGACCCCACAAGGACGTAGGTTTACGTTTCTAAGAACCGGATTGACCCACAAGGACTGAGGTTACGTTCCTTCGAACCGGTCCCAGGGGGCCCACGAACCAGTGAGGGGGTTTATAAAGATGAGACACCTGCAGTGCAGTGCTTATTGTTTAGTATTGTTTGGAAGAAGATATCTGGAATTTGCCCCATTTTGCAACTGTGGTGCTTATTAGCAAATACAAAAGTTGAAAATAAAGCTGAAGCCCACACCCAGCTTCAAGATCCTGACAGTCATAATTTACTACAATCAAATAGAAGTAGCTCATGCACGAGCAGGCGTGGGGACTTCACCTCTCAGTTTGGGGGTTACAAGCCATGACATTCAAAAATTCAAGTCTGCTCCATCTTAGGGAAGCATACAGAGACCTGCTTTTACATTTCCTTGACTGGGAAGTGGCGGAACAGAAATGCACACCCGTTTTAGGACATGTAAAAAAGCTAAATTTGATGGCAATCAACAAGGATGACACTACACTGCCTGTGTCACTGAAACACAACTTACAGACACCTATCTTGCTTGTTTTCACAAGAACGTATCACAACTAGCCACATGGTGCTGAAATTGTTTGAATGGATCTGGTTTGAAAAAGCAAAGCCCCTCTGTGTCATGGGGGTTGGGGAGCTGCTTTGGAGCAAAAAGGGCAGGATCAATTTGAACCAGCCTTTGTGTCATGTGCAGAGATGGTCACAGACCACTGTTCCGTGGTCTGTGCTGGTTTGTCCAGTGGTCACACAGCAGATCTGCAGTTTGGCACCCTGCCTTCCCCAGTGAGCACCCACATGGAGGCAGCCCTACAAGTTCTCTGCCCCACTTCCTCTGGTGGGCACTGCCTCTACGGGAGTGCCTGTTGGAAGAGGCAGGGTGTCAAACCACACAGATCAGCTGTGAGGCTTTCAGATGCACTGGCACGAACCCCGAAATGGCAGTCTGTTTCCCTCTTTAAGTCATGTGGATAGTACTTGTTGGAATAACTGGCAGATAGGGACTGGATAGGGTCTGGAAAGGTTTCTGGTGACTGTCAGTTTAATGGGGCTGGTTAGAGTTTAGTTAGGTCTGAAGAATGAAAACTAGTGTGTTGTAGAAGTGGCATTAATATATATATATATAATATATAATGCATGTTAGGGTGGATTCGGGTTTCTTCCGTGTAGAAATCTGGTTGTTTTGCGACGTTTCGACGAGGTCTCACTCGTCATCTTCAGCTGGTGTTCTGGCTTCTTTCTTCTTGAAGCAAAGCGTGATCTCACGAAGAAAGAAGCCAGAACACCAGCCTGAAGATGACGAGTGAGACCTCGTCGAAACGTCGCCAAAACAACCAGATTTCTCCACGGGAAGAAACCCGAATCCACCCTAACATGCATACCTAATACCCGTGAAAATCTACGAAAACATATATATATATCTATATATATATATATATATATAATATATATATATATATATATATATATATATATATATATATAAAATCTTAGATGTTGTACTAAGCTGATTTAGAAGAATGTGTTCTCATGTTTATCAACTACCTGTTTGAAGTCAATAAATACATCTATGAGCATTAAACGCTTTATGTCAGACCCAATTCTTAACTGATGGATATTTAAAGTAATTTTATTAATGCCAGTAATTAAAACCCAGGTCCTTGTCAGTGCCCAAAATGGCAGCAAGAGAAATTTTAGCCTCCCAGAGACCTCTTGGTAGTGGGTGGCTAAAAAAGCCTTGTAAATAAATAAATAAAATAAATAAATAAATAAATAAATAAAATATGTCTTATGTGACTGAGCATCGTGGCTTATTCACAGTGACACAGCTTACCTCTGCCCTTTGTTGACCATTGTCTCAGCAAACCTATTTCATGGCCAAAGGGGAAGGCAAGGGCAGTTACTTCATGTCCATTTTTGTCTCTGTAAATGTTGCTCTTAGGACCGATACAAAAAATTGTACCTCACGTCCGTTGCGCAACAACAGGAAATTGTCGCAACCTCACCCCCTGAAGCACATCTCAGTGTGACAAACTTAGCTACTGGCAGTTTTTGAAGACCTCGGAACTACTCTGATTAGGTAATATTCATAAGTATTGACACTGACATCACCGAGTCCTTTTGGTGATATTAACCATTTCTTGAACGGCAGAGCTGGATCATCAAGTCCATCTCCTTTTAAGGAGACACTGTGGAAATCAAACTCCCAATCTCCGGCTAATGCTGCCCCATGCCTAAACCACCCACTATCTTGGGATGTTGCAACCCTGTCACCCGAAGAATGAGTATTTTTAGTTCATGTTGCCCCATAATGGCAGAATGTATCTCTGCCATGACAGAGAGAAAACCCAGAACAGTCCGACATTGGGTTGGGTAGAATCTAGAACGCTCGATGCAGAAACATTTGTTGCTGATCTTGTGTGTAAAAAGAGCATTTATAATTACAGATAACTTCACTTACCTGAACATGCATGAAATGAAGTGGGGTTTACTGTGCAGTCCTATGTATGTTTAATCAAAGTAAATCCCACAGAGATGTAAGCAGGAGACTACATTATCTTTGGATGGGAGAACACCAGAGACCCCAAGTTTCCTTGTAATTTGCTTTATTCACAAATATAAAAAACACATTAACCACATACGGAGACAAAGAGGCACCATGCTGGTGAGGCAGCAGTGTTTTGTTTTCTTTTTCTTTTTTAAGTAGAGAACGTTGGAAATTACAGATGATGGATAGGTTCTTGGGAGATGCAGTTGTATGCAGAGGAGATTTTTGTGGGCAACAGTAACAATGGAACTAATTTCCAGTGAACAGAGGTGGCAGGCAAGAGCGCATTTTATCTGGCTGCTCAATCTAGATGAGAAATATGTCATAGAGTTGGAAGAGACCATCAAGGCCCATCCAATCCAATCCCCCTGCCATGCAGGAACCCCTATCACAGTATTTCCAACAGATGGCCATCCAGCCTCTGCTTAAAAACCTCCACAAAGAGAGCTCCACCACCCTCCGTGGCAGCATATTCCACTGCCGAACAGCTCTAACGGTCATTAAGATCTTCCTAATGTTCAAATGGAATATCTTTTCCTGTCATTTGACACCATTGCCCCGCATCTAGTCTCTGAAGCCATGGAAAACAAACCTGTTCCCTCTTCAATATGGCATCCTTTCAAATATTTAATAATAGCTATCATATTTCCCCTCAGCCTTCTTTTTGAAAAGGCTAAACATTCCCAGATCCCTAAGCTGTTTCTCCTAAGAAATTTCTTCCAGACCTTCAGCCATCCTGGTCGCCTCCTCTGTACCCGCTCGAGGTTGTCAACATCTTTTTAAAATTTAGGAGCATAGAACTGAACACAGTACTCCAGGCTGGGTACTGAGCTTCTTGAGATAGAAAGAGCTTCTTGAGAAAATTAGAGGAAGAAGCACCAGTAATTAAGGGGGAAATGTAAATGAAGCAATGCAGGAAATGCATTGCTGGAGCCTTGCTAATTTTCCTCATCTCTCTTAATGCCAGATAGCAGCAGTGTCTTACTGCACAGTTAAAGTAAATCATACTTCCTTCCATGCACTCCCTTAATTGTTTTTCAGAGTTTTGAATTTCTGATAAAATTCCCTTTTACTATGCAATAGTAGTACCGCACAGCAATACGCAGAGGAGAATTGGTATGTTCCCCAGAGTCCACCCTTTCTCACTAACTGACAGTTAAAGTCTAAATAACTCTGAAGATTTGTAGGGAAAAGAATAAAGTATATTTATGTATAGGTGCTTGAAATTTCAGACTTGTGCATGCTGCTTTCTTTAACTGACACACTGGCACACATACTGGCAACCAACTGAATAGAACAACATCAAAAAACAGCCACCAAATTACAACAGAATGTAATTTGCACTGTGGCAGCTGTCGTGATGACCTGATGGAGATTCCTGATCACAGCAGCAGGTAGTTGGTCCTGCTTTCCACCTCAATGGCTAACAAAAAACATCTCTCCTCTGAAAATTAACTTCACTGAGCCAAAGGTGGGCTTATTTCGTAGGACATTCTACGTCCACTGGTTTCTCCCCTGATTCGAGTAAACAGAAATTAAGAGTTTTCCAGAAAATTTAAAAGGGAAGTTAAATAAGGTATTTTAAGTTTAAAAGTGATATATTTACGGGTTTGGTTAAAAAAATGCAGAATGGACAAAGAATAAAGGAGAAATAGGAGAAAATATTTCTTGGTTGAATATTATACACATGGAAAATGGACTAAATAATGCATAACTAAAGTCGGAGATTGCAGGTTTGAAGAAATTATAGATAGAAAAAATAAGATAGAGAATAAAGAACAGAAAAAGGTAAGTAAAGGG
>JAWVWN010002039.1:0-17910 GCA_037367305.1 Phrynocephalus vlangalii | reverse complement strand
AGGGGGGCCCCTTTCAGATATCTGGT
Organism: Phrynocephalus vlangalii; assembly: GCA_037367305.1. Lineage (NCBI taxonomy): Eukaryota > Metazoa > Chordata > Lepidosauria > Squamata > Agamidae > Phrynocephalus > Phrynocephalus vlangalii. The sequence goes on along the minus strand of JAWVWN010002039.1, from coordinate 17,884 downwards.
GGAAGGTTATTCCGGGAGGGGCAATGGTGGAAAAGGCTCTATTTCTAGCTTTTTCCTTTTGGGCCCTCTCACAGTGTTTAATTGCCTCAAATGCCTAGTGTGGGAAGATCAGGTATATTATGGGCAGTTTTTTCATGTGAAATCAATAAATTTAGAAAGCTATGTAAAAAAACTAAGGAGCTTCATTTTCAAAAAGTAATTGCAATTTGCATAGTATGCACAGCAGATTGTTTGATTCACACAATCTGCTAAGTAGGGTACCTAGATTTGGAGAAAAAGAATATGACAACTAGAGGTGGGCAAAAAATGAACTTTTGGTTTTCATTTCATTATTCGTTATTATTTCATTACCTAACAAAAGGGAATAACGATCTGCCCCCTGCAAGGGGAAGTGTCTCCTATGGTGCTGCTTCGTTCAGGAGCCTCCGGGGGGGGGGGAGCCTCCCGGCCATGCTACAGCTAGTAGGCAGCCACATGTTTGGCAGTTAAAAAGAATACAATAAAATACAATAAAATAAAAGACCCAGTGTGCAGGCCCTGTACCAGCCCTAAAGCACTGGACTACCCCAAGGGCTGCGGAACGGGACCCGCGGGCCAGCAAAAACAAAAAAACAAACAAAAACCCAAAAAACCCTGATCTGGATGTGGGGCAAGTACCGGCCCGCGAGCTCGTGACCCAGTTACGGTTCTACTAACCAGCTGACGGGCTGGCAAAAGTTTTTTTAAAAGCCGACCGGCGCGCACTACTGCTGGTAGGTTGGCCACGTGGCTGGACCCCCCAAAAAACAAAAAAACAACAACCGATAATAATTTAAAAAAAAACCCAATGAAAATTTTTAAAAAAAACCCATGGTGTGGTTCAAAAAAAACCCAGGAAAACCCCCCGAACCAGAACAAAAATGAATTATGAAATGATTTTTTTTCTAAAAATTCATTTCGTAATTAACTACTCGAACCAGGGCTGGAAAAAGAAACGAAAACCAAAATGAATCGCCATTTTTTTGGTTCGTGCCCATCTCTAATGACAGCCCTACTTTTTCATAACTGAGGAACTTCGTCAGTGATTACCGCAGTCATCTTTAGACACATTGCAATGCCAAATAGCACATGAAATTGAAATTGCTTATCTCTGGAGGGGAATGAGGACTTAAGTGGAAAAACAAGGCTTATGTCCCTGAAGGTTGCTGAAGTACAAATGCCAGGATCTTGGTAGCTGGGAATCAGGTTGAGAATGGCTTTGTTTATAACAGCTGTCTGTTTGATCTGAATTTATAAGAATCGGTTTATATCCCCTAATCAGAGAAGAAACTCCAGCAGCACTATACCCAAGGAAAATTAGAGGTGCCAAAGAGCCTCGTGGCGCAAGTGGTTAAATGCCTGTACTGCAGGTAAAACTTTTGCTCACGACTGGGGTTTCAATCCCCAGTAGCTGGTCATGGTTGACTCAGCCTTCCATCTTTCCGAGGTCAGTAAATTGAGTATCCAGCTTGCTGGGGGGGGACAATTGTGTAGCCTGCATAATTAAACTGTAAGCAGAACACTTTGCTTTTGCTTTCCCGGCTTCCCTAGCTCTTCTCTATAATCCCTTTGATTTTCCCTCGTCAGTCACTAAAGGGAACTTTCAGGGGGGTGCATTTTGTGGGTTATATCATAACTCAGATGTCTGAAACCAGTCTTCATCAATCTTGGATGAATTGTAGAGAGAGTGGGGGGGGGGGTTCCTGCAAATTTGGTTTCTGGATCGTGGAGGGGGGACTTTCCGGGAGGGATGTCTTTGGGGGTCAAACACCTCTGAAATCCACAATCCAAACTTTCTGGGGCTTTTAGAGAAGAGTCATATTGAAGCTTTCATGAAAAACTTTTGTGTCTTAGGTGCCTTAGAGACCTTTTTTACAAGATTTTAAATTTTGAAAAAATAAATGTATGAATGCTTTGTCTGAAAAAAAGTTTATGTATTTTTTGTGATTCATCAGCCTTGATGAATCACATGTGAAAGTGGATCATCATTTTTCTGACTCATCCCATATCTATCTGATTAGAGCTGGTTTTAATGCAATAAAAAGAGGCTTCCGTTTTGTTCAGGTTTGGGTTTTATTAAACAGATGTATGTGGTTTCAGCTGAATACCTAAAATACAAAGCAAAAAAAATGTGCAATTACCACAGGTTTGGGCAGGCTGATACAATTCCTACCCCATTTATAAAATGAAATAATGGGGAATGTTTTAAAACACCCCAGAGTCCCACATCCTCAAAACCACAGTTTCCCCCCCCCCACAGAGACCTTTCTTTTCTACCAGCCAAATCCCTTTTCCTTCGTTGAAAACATGTACTGTATATACTCGAATATAAGCCTAGTTTTTCAACCCTAATTTTTGATGAAAAAGGGGGCCCTCGACTTATATTCAGGTCAATACTTTTAGCCACTAAGGCAAGTGCTTGGGTCGGTGGCTAAAAGTCATTTTAAACAATGTGTGCCGCTTCTCATAACCCCCCTCTGCATCACAGGGGAGAGGTGCGCCATGTTTAAAATGATTTTTAGCCACTGACCCAAGCACTTGCATCAGTGGCTAAAAGTCATTTTAAACATCACACACACTCCACACGGCTAACAATAGGAGGAGCTGCCAGGCTTGCTGCATTTCCCCCACCCTAGACTTATACTAGAGTCGAATCGTTTTCCCAGTTTTGGGGGTTAAATTAGGGGCCTCATCGAATTATACTAGGATCGATTATACTCGTGTATATACGGTATTTGGTGGGCTGCTTCCTTCACACTTCCCTGTAAGACCCTCAGATTGGAGAGGTTTTAGGGTTCAGGGGGCTGGGTGATTCAACTTCTAAAATGGATCCCTCCAAGAAAAAAATTATTTGTAGTTTGGGAAAGTTTTGTATTCGAAATGGTGATCCCAGTCTTCTAGTAGAATGGAAATTACAAGGAGCTTCCTCAGAATTCTTCCTGTAATTGGAAAGTGGGTTTTTTTATTATTTTTATTTTATTTTTTTAAGGAGAGATTTGGTTCCAAGATGGTTTCTTTTTCACCTCTCCTTGAAAAATAAAAATGCATGTTTCAAATTACAAAAATGGATTCTTGAGGGACTCCAATTTGGAGTTGGATATCTTGGTCAATTGAAGGTTTACATTTTTCGTTTGGTGCCAAATGCCCATATCTAAATACATAATACATAGTTTGATTCATGCACAAACACACAAACTCACACACACACACACACAAACACCCAAGGATGATAAGAATAATTAGCAAAAACACTCTTGACATTGCAGCAGCTGCCTACAGAGCCCTGCAGACTTGCATCGACCACGGGACAAGCTTTTTCGTTAAAACTCCCATTTCTTGACACAATTGCATTCTTACCACATTCAGCCCTGAGTTTGTTCCGCTTTTCTTCTACCACTTGTCTTCACAGATGTACACAATACACAGTAACTTAACTCTGCCCACGCTGCCAAATTGCTAATCACAGATAGAAAATGTAATCGTTTTTAAAGAACAAAATTCTCTTTCACTCTTTGCTCTCGCTCTCCTTTTTCTTCTGTGGAGGATGTGTCTCTAATAAGGTTGGGGAAAACCATCTTTTCATTGTGTATCTACAGTTCCTTTCTCAGGCTTAAAATATGTAGGACATTGGTCTTCACCAACTTCAAATCAGTGTCTGCAGAAATTGCCTTCGAGGTGATATGAAGTCCATTTTAGAAAGTGAATTGACTTTTTAACTCAGATAAAAGAAATTTAATTACTGTCATCTCAAGGAAAGAAGTGGGGCCTGTTTGAATGTTTTGATTCCTTTCCATATAAACCAGCTTACTTGAATTCTGCGCTGTGTGCCGCGCTTTCTCTTTCTATTAGATTGGGTACATCTTTTGCAGCTTTTCAGCATACATGCCATTTAACGAAATGTACTCCCTTTCTGTTCCTTATCGCCAAATAAATAGTAATCAGCTGCTTGAAAGGCTTTTGAAGTGATGGCAGACAGAATTTCAAAGGTCTTATATTTATTTGAATCATACCGCCACATTCCCTCCACACAACAAAAGCTCGGTGACTCCCCAACACTTTTCACGGACTCAGATGGAGATGGAAGAAGAGACAGAATCTAATTCTCAGTGGGGATTTGATTATCTGCTTACAATGATTACAAACCTTTTAAACAGGACCATTCTGGCATGTTTTGAAATAGAAGTCGTGTGAATCTTTGTGGTGGAAATAAAAACAGACCTGTGTCACCAAAGATGGATGCAGAAAGAGAATTGGGGGGGGGGGGATAACATGATGTCACACAAAGAAACAGAAACCATGAATGTAACTTTTTTTTTTAATCCACAACAAAAGTGGGCTAAATAAATGTGCATTATGGTGGGGCTTTGTTGGGTTGGGGCGCTGCAGTGTGTCTTCGGGAGGTGAGTGTAAAGCCCCACTGAAACTTATGTATAACTACGTTTGAGGAGATACGAAGAGGGACAGCTCGGTGGCTTTGATTGGAAGTCTCTGGGAGAAATGGCACAGCAAATGGAAGTCACCTGAGCCCTACTGCACCTTGGTTTTGAATCATTCTTTAGCTTTAAAGTCAATTGCACTTTAAAATCACTTACCACATTTCCAATCGCTTTTCTACAGTCACCCTTGGCACCGCCCATTTTCGGCTGCGAAGGTGATGTTGTGTGGGATTTTTCTGCGGAACGGCACCAGGGGTGGTTTTTTTTTGTTTAAACTGATTTCTTCTAGACCACTTTTGAAGTGATTTGGCTCAATGCAAACACATGCCACATGGTTTTACCGGGTTTCCCCCTCTGTAGCTTTATCCTGCCATCGGCCCCCCTCCCCCCAAAAAAGAAAGCCTCTGCAGTTGTAATAATTTCCGCCTGACTTATCCCGTCCTTCTACTTCCTCTTTTGGGTACATTTTTGTTTTTTCTGGGGGTCACGGAAGTCATGCTATCAAAATCAATGCACACGTTGTAAGTAATGTAAAGGGAGAACAGGAAAATTTGATACAGTACTTTGAATGGTAGAAGATCAACGGCATTGACATCTATCTCTAAAAAATAATTTCCAAATTGAAACCAGATAATGGGAAAATGTTGGACTAAATCGGAAACAAAAAGTGGTTTTCACAGTGGGGATAGGGAAACAGTGTTATTGAGAAAACGCCAAAGTGCAGGATATGCTAAAATCGCTTCAGCAATCACGTGACCAGGGAGGGCAAAGGCGATTCAAACAAACCGGTTGCTGTTTTGAAGTGCAGAGGTAGAGGGCCACAACAGGGGCTGAAGTAAACAAACAAAACATAGGACTTGCTCTAAGGAAGAATGTTAAGCAAAGTCTTTCGGGCTCCTTTGTAGTGAGGGATGGCCAGAAGAATCAATCAGTTCAGTGGTGCCACTACTAAATCCAATCAAACGTCTACATCTTTGTGATTAAAAAGAAATGTGTCCCTAATCATATTTATTGTTATACAACTTTTCCTACAATAACAAACTTACATAATACATTCAGGCTTCCTCACCTTTACTAATACTTTTATATGTCGTTAAGCTAGAAATGCACTTCGGAGCAATCCCAATAACTGCGTCCCATCTGCAACATATGTTCAGAAGCGCAATTCTCATTTTAAATAAGGACAGTCAAAATCATGCCCCATCATATACATGTGGGCTCAGTTGGAAGGTAGTTTGATGGTGCATTTAACATGTGCTCTCCCTCTCGTTTCTCACATCATATAAAGAATGATTCATACATCAAAACAAGAAAAACAAAACTAATTTTAATAACATAATGTACAAAACACCCCCAATCTAATATAATTTGCTTGCAATGGTTATGTCTTCTTTGGATATTGTATATATTATATATTCCGGCCACAGGAACTGCCAGCGTTCCTGTGCCGGGAGACATCAAACAACATCTGCCACCCCCACGCCTTTTGGGTTAGAGCCAGAAGGGGCTGCTTTGCTGCTTTTCTCTGTGGGTGCTGTTAGGCTTTGGAGTCCCTGCTATTCATCAGGACCAGGACCTGGGTCTCGGCTGCATGGATCCCCACACCTCCCTGCTTAACACTGCACCTGATCCTGGAGGAAAGGGCCTTGAAAAGGCGGCTGACTAGAGACTGTCGGGGAACAGAGTTCATGGTGCCGGGAGCTCCAACAACATCTGCCACCCCCACGACCCTTTGGGTGGAGAGCCAGAAGGGGCTGGCCTGAAGCTTTTCCCTGTGGGTGCTGGTTTAGGCTTTGGAGTCCTCGCTGTCTCCTCGGAGACCCAGGATACCCTGAGACTTGGCTGCCTGGACTCCCCAAACCTCCATGCTTATCACCTGGCCACATGATCAGGAGGAAAGGGCTTGAAAGGTCGGGCTGCCAGAGACTGTCGACCCAGCGTTCTGTGTCCGGGAGGACTCCAACAACATCTGCCACCCCCTCGCCTTTTGGGTGTGAGCCTGAAGGGGATGCTTGCTGGCTTTTCTCTGTTGGGTGCTGTTTGGCTTTGGCGTCACTCTATCTCCTCAGGACAGGGACCCTGGGTCTCGGATGCCTGGACTCCCCGTGCTCCCTGCTTAACACCTGCCCACTGGGCCAGGAGGAAAGGAACTTGAAAGACGGCGATGCCAGGACTGTCGGAACCAGCGTTCACTGTGACGGGAGGACTCACACAAACTCTGCCAACCCCACGCCTTTTGGGTGAGAGCCAGAAGGGGCTGCTTCCAGCTTTTCTCTGTGGGTGCTGTTTGGCTTTTGGAGAAGTCCCTGTTGACATCAGTATAAGGATAGGACAACAATAGAACTAGGGAACGGAAGGGGGAGGCAATGGATTGGGCAGCCTTTGAATTGTGACTGGGATTGGGAAGGTATGGTGGTAGGGAGTGGGTACAGGCAGCCTAGGAGATGAGAGTTTAGGATACCTCACATCTATCCCTCTTCTGGTTCCACCCCTAGCCAGATGGAATCAGGTGGACTTAGCAGTGTGCCCACCAAGACACACGGCTGCTGTTGTTGAATGCCAGGTAGGTACAAAATAAGGGACGCCTAATCCATCGATGTCATTATGAGATGAGGGTGCCGACTTGAATGTATTACCGAGACCTGGGTGGGAGAGGAGGGTGGTGTTCCCCTATCCCAGCTATGCCCACTGGGGTACTCGGCTTCCAGCGACCAGTGTCGCTTTGAAGGGTCGGGGAGGGGGAGTTGCTATTGTCTATCGGAGTTCTATCTCATTGACCAGACTTCATGTCCACTTGGAGGAGGCCCTTGGAGGGCCTGTACTGGTGTGTTAGGCTCACGAGCAGTTGGGGATTATGCTGGTGTACCGCCCAACCCTGCTGCGTACCAAAACAGTCTACGGTTGATGCTGACGGAGGTTGTCTCGGACCTGGGGTTGCGGGACCCTAGGCTGTTGGTACTGGGGACTCAACATCCTTGCTGAGCAGCACTTGGAATGGGCAGATCTCAGACTTCTTGGGACGCCATGACAACCATCGGGGCTGTCTAATATGTTCAACGGCCCAACGCATGAGAAGGAGCCATACTTAGACCTGGGTCTTCAACGGGATTGGAGGATGCGTGGTCTGGATGTGGAGGGCTTGGTTCCTTAATTCCCATTGTCCTGGTCAGACCACCTTTCTGGTCTAGATTGAGGCTATTAGCTTCTGTCTTACCCTATGCAAGGGTGGGGGATCTATTCTGATGATCGCCCTTCGGAGGACTAATGGATCCAGTTGGTTTCCTGAAAGTCTGGGGGACTATCCATTTGTTATGGTCGCGACTCCTGTCGAAGCTCGGTCACCCTGTGGAATAGGGGAATGCCGGGCGGTTGAAACGATTGAACCTAAGCGCCCTCTCCCCTTACGCAGAGCACAGAAAGCCTCCTTGGTATAACATCTGAGCTGGGCAATGAAAGCAGGAGGGAGACGGTGGAGCGCAAGTGGAGAAAATATCACTGTGACGTACGATCGAATCTGGCTTTAGAGCCCTTTATCCGGGCCTATTCTGTGGCGATATGGTTTCGCGAAAAAGACAATATTTCACAAACCGTATTGCTTCTCAGAGTGTCCGTCCTGCAGAGCTGTTTCGGGTGTGTCGGGACCTTCTTCAACGAGAAATTACAATGGAGGTTCTGGACCCTCAGCAGCCCGCTGTGACGAGTTTGCTGTCCACTTGAGGAAAAAATCGCTCAGATTCGCAGGGAATTGGGACTCCACGATTGGTGCAGAATCAAGGATGTGTCGTGTGCAGTTGCTAGGTCTAGTATTATTGGATTGAGTTTCAATATTGAGACCCGGAGGTGTGACAGGTGCTTGGATTGTCCGTGCTACACTACGCCACTCGACCTTGCCCATTCTTGCTAATTGAGAATGATCTGCCAGGGGAGTTTCGCACCTGGGTCCGCTGGAAGCTGTAAACGCCTCATTAAGAGAGGGAGTTGTCCCTGCTGCTTTTAAAAGAGGCAGTAATTAGGCCACTCTTAAAAACCTAAACTGGACCAAGGGCTGGTGGTATAACTACCGTTCAGTAGCGAACACTCCCTTATTTTGGGGCAAGTGTTGGAGAAGCGGTGGCTGGCCGGGCAACTCCAGGCAACTGCTGGATGAAACGGATATTCTGGATCCATTTTCAGTTCGGTTTCAGGCCGGGTTTTGTACACGAGACTGCCTGTCGCCCTGTATGATGACCTCTGCGGGGGAGGGAGACAGGGGGAGTGCAACCCTGTTGATACTCCTGGACATGCTCAGCGCGCTTTCGACACCATTAGACCATGGTGTCCTTCTGATAGGCTGGCCTGGTTGGGAGTCGGAGGCACTGACTTTGCGGTGGTTATTCCTTCCTGGCTGACCGTGTCCAGAAGGGTGTGCTGGGGGACAGTTGCTTGCCCGTGGCTTTATTGTCATGGGGTTCTGGGCTTTTACTGTCTCCCATGCTGTTCAACCATTTACATGAAACCCACTGGGAGAGGTCATCAGGAGGTTTTGGCTGTGGACATCAGCCAATAATGCTTGATGGTATCAGCTCTACTCTCGTTTTCCACCAATCCACGGTGAGGCGGTTTCTGTGCTGAACTGTGTCTGGGCCAGTATAATGGGGTCTGGATGAGGGTTAACAAATTGAAAACTCAATCCAAGACAGACGGATGAGTGTAGTTAGTGGGTGCTTCGCCAGGACAGGTTAGAGGCACCACTTCCCAGTTTTGGACGGGTTGACACTCCCCTAAGGGACAGGGTCCGCAGCTTGGGGGTGCTCATGGACCGTCTAACTCTGGAAGCCAAGGTGGACTCGGTGGCCAGGGGTGACCTTTCTCAGCTGCGAAAATATATCAAGCTACGCCCCTTCCTGGGGAACGGAGCATCATACAGTTACGCATTGCACTGCGTAACGTCCCGTATTGATTACTGCAATGCGCTGCTACATGGGGCTGCCTTTGAAGACGGTTCGGCGGATTGCCACTGGTTCTGAATCGTGCGGCGCGGCTAGTAAGTGCTTGCGTGGCCCTAGGGATCACTTCACGCCGAATTCTAAGGTTAGCCTACATTGTGTTACCAGTGCTGCCCGAGCCCAATTCAAAGTGCTTGTTTTGACATATAAAGCCTAAATGGCTTAGGTCCTGGACTACCTGAATGACCGCTCCTTCCATATGAACTACCGGCCAATATAGATCATGGCCAGGGGACACTCCTGAAGAGCCATCCTCTAGGAGGTGAAAGGGATGGCTTGCAGACCACAGGGCTTCTCGGGCAGCGTGCCCACCAAGCTTTGGATTTGCCCTCCCATCGTGAGATTCGCATGAGCAACACTGAAAAATTTCGGCGAACAGGTAAACAACCTTTCTGTTCCAGAAGTTTTTTAATGTATTCAATTTTCTAGATTTCGTGGTCTTCTGATGGCAAATTTTAGTGACTCGCGATGGTTGGGGGTGGATGTTAGGGTGGGTTGGTGGGTTTATTTTGATGTTTTTGGCGTGGGTGGTGGTGGGTTTCGGTGTGTAATGGCCAGGGTGGGTTTTTGACGCCACTCACCAGCAGTAATTCTAATCCGGGGAGGGTGGATGGCTCGGAATGGATGTCAGTTTGGGGGTTTTGCGTTTGTTTTTAAGTTTGGTGATTATATACTATATTTACCTATTGATCCTGTTTCTACACTGTTGCTGAAAGAAAGCTTGTTCAATGCTACTGTATTATATCCAGCACAGATTAATGATGAATTGGAAGGTGGAACATGAGCAACAAAATATCTTGTTCTGTTTCATGCAGAGTTGTAAAACCAGGTTGGCAATATACAGGGCACTCTAAATCTAAACAAGGATCACCTAAAATCTTGCAGGCAAAAAAGATTCTATCCCAATGCGTGTGGCACTTTCACTGTACAAAAAACTCTATCTCCACCATTCCAAAAAAGGTCTCAGAGGTATATCAGGGATTAATAGGTTGCCCACCGCACTATATGGGCTTATGTACCTGTGAGTACGACTCTAGGGGCGTCGTTTTGCATCATCTCATTATGCAAGCCCAAAACACATGAGACAAGTGTTGTATGCAAGTAAATGGCAATAGTGGACGACTAACTAGGATGATAAGGAATCACCTGTTTTACATTCCCGACTATTTTAAGGCCGGGGGTACATTAATTTATCTAACTGGCATATTTACCATGCTTTTTCATTATGCTAGGTTAGCAGAGTTGCTGGGACCGTTATCAGTGGGAGCACTCGCTACCGCTGTGTGGAGCAACGAGGATTTTGTAACAGCCCTTGCCTGCTGACTTTGCAGCAACAAGTTTTTGGAGTAGAGACTGCTTACCCCTCCCAGTCGGCTGAAGACCAACCACGTCCAAGGGGACTCACTTCCCATAGGTCATTGTTAAACAAAGGTGATGTTTAACTATATAGGTCATTGTTAAAAAGTGATTATGAGTAAAAAGACACGTTGATCCTCATGTTTTATGAAAGAAGAATTTCATAGAATGGTCGTTTTCTTTCTTTTTTAGTTTGGTGTATCCTCTTATACATATGTTAGTCAATTCTGCTGAGAAAGTTTTCATCCAACTAGAATTGACCCTAAAGGCTGGTTAGTCATGTCACAATCTGAATCTTTCCCAGGTGGAAGATGAAATTTTGAATTGGTTTGTAAAAGGATCGGGAACCCAGTGGATACAAGTGTCTCCCTGCTTCACGGTTGACCTACTGTTGCCTGCTAGAGCTTATTGTGCCATCAATATTGTTTTGCTGCATTCCCTGCATACAACTGTGCTTCCATTCTTTGATACCTTTCTTTCCTCTCCTCTTTAACTTGATTTTTTTTTGAGTGGCATTGGGCATGGTGATTTTTATGAAGATACTTGGCAAGATACTCACATTTAAAAGCAAAAAACACAAAACAAATCAATTATGTTTCTTGCTTACTTTAGGACTTACTATGACTGCATGGCAATGCATGTAAAAATGTTCCTCTCAAAATTCCCCAAAAAAAGCTCCAAACAATTCCACTTAAAAGTATTGTTCGAAGATGAACTACGAACATTTCTTCTTTTCACACAAAAAATATTATTTCACTTTTTAAAATGTAATTATTTACATTTATTTGGCCCCATTAAAGAAGCGCTGCTCCGATCTCCCCTATTTTTGGAAGAAGAGGAAGGGCTGGAGTATTTGGGTTAATAATAATAATTAAAAATTTTTATAATAATAATAATAATAATAATAATTATAAAAATAATATTTAAATAATAAAAAATAATAATAATAAAATAATAATAATAATAAAACTTTATTTTTATGCTGCCATTCCCCCCAAAAGGGACCCCCCCGGGGAAATCCGGGGGTGTAGGCTTTGGTGTGGAAACTGACAAGCCACCCCAAATTTTCCTCCCAAAAAAAAAATCCTAGAATGTGGCATGACTGTAATGACACGACGCAACAAAGAGGGGGGTTGAGGTAACTCTTAAAAAATTAGTTGCGGGTAAACCCCTCGGGGGCCTAAGTCAAGCCCCAACTGAAAAGCTACCAAACTGATGGTGAGGAATAATGTCTTTATGTTTATAATGTCTATCTACCCCCCCTGTAGGCCCTTTTGAACCAAAGCAAAAGGCATGACACTTATATCCCCCCCAATGGTGTTTAAACCACTCTCTGGTGGTTTACAATTTTTTTTATCCAGGTTCCATCCCCCAACAAGATGGGTACTCAGTTTCCAACCCTCAGAATGATGAAAGATGAGGAAATTTGACCAAAACCTGCCCCCATCAGGATTAAATTAGGTCATGAGCACAGTGTTGACTACATCCTTTTGTTTTAACCCTAAAGCCCTGTTCCCAAAACCCTACTTTTATAATTTCCCCAAAAAAATGCTCCGTTTTGGGCCAAAAGTTCTTTTTCCTTTAAAAAAAAGCTCAGGCTGTCCCTTATATTCAATAAAGTTAAATTAATTTTTAATTTTGCTTAATGTAATAAAAAATGTGAGGCATGAAATCCAGTACGTGCTTTTGAGTTCTTTTCGGGTCTTAAGAATGGAAATTCAAAAAAGTCATCAAAGGGGTTTTTAGTGAGTCTCCCTAACCTCATCTTCAGCCGTATCTCCCCTTACTCTCTTCTCTGTAATTTCCTTTTTCTTTGGTGCTCTTTGCTTTTTATCTTTCATCGCGTTCTTTAAGGGTGCTCAGAACATTCATTTAAATTTTCCCTCCGTTGTTTTCTCTTTGTATTTAATATCTTGATCCCTTGTTAAGGTTAGAAGGGGGAAAACCCCAATTAAATTAAGGCAGCAGGTGGACATTTTAAGTGTTATTCTAAACTTCCGTCTTGCAAGTTATCATCCTAAGCTTGGTGAAAATGAAGTGATTTATCTGCAAGTGTCAGGCAAAGTCATTGATGGAAGGCGGTGTGCTAAATGAATCATTTCCAAGATAGCTGGGTTCCAAAAAAAAATGTGAAATGGGCCCAATAGTTCCATTTTTTGGGCCCTGGGGTTAGTTAAGGGTTGCATGTTTTATGGGGTTTTTAAAAGTGTAAAAAAGGATTCTATCGGGGAAACGGGAAAACAAATGTTTCTAAAAGGGGGAAAAACTCCTGTCCAACTTTCTCAGTATGAGTTTTGATTTCCCCAAAAAAAACTAAAGGCCAGCTTACGCTTCGTGATCCCCTTCAAAGAACATGAGGGAAAAAACCAGCTTTTTCGTAGCATTTTTTTGAGAACGCCGGTCAAAATGTAACCCCGTTTTAAATCCCCGAGTGTCCATTGGCCGATGGCAGAAAAATGAATGCAACTATCCATCTATTTGCTAATTTCTGCTTGGCAAAGATGGTGTTTTTCGCACTTTATGAAGGAAACTAAACGTGCCCACTTTTAAAGCTAACAGCCCGGGCCCTATGGAGCTAAATGAAGTGGAATGGGCGTAAAAGCTTAAATGGACTGCTTTGATTCTTTAAGAAAGAGACAAAAAAAAACTTTGAAGCCTGAAACAAAGGCTCACAAATCAAAATCAAGTAAAGGGAGACCCCTTTTAAAGGGTTACCCTTTTCCCCCTTTTTGCTTGCAAGGTGTTTTTAAAACATGGGAAGCCCCTGGGAAAAGGGCCAAAGGTGTGTGTCAACCCCCCTTTTTTCTTATCATGTACAATCACTAGCATCCTTATTTTCCCAGGTGGGGCCGTCCAGACCGGGACGTTGGTAAGCCCTTTTTGGGGCTGAGTCCCCATTTCCCAAATTGGTTCTGGGGACCAGTCCATATTAAAAAACAAATTTTCTCTAGAAAAACAACAGTCCAAGGGAGGGAAGAAACAAGCCCAATAAGTCCTGGAGAGCTTGAGTTTACGGGGCTGCTGTTGGGATGATTCAGCCCTTTCCAAGGCAGTTCTGGTAGATTTTTTATGTCGCAGTCCCACAGTAGTTCAGTCAGGGGGCCGCCTTTTTTAAGGGAACTAGGCGTTGCCTAGGGGCCCAAAATGGGAGGGGGGGGTCAGCCTGCCGCCCCCGCCCCTGGCACCACCATCGTCCCCACCACCTGCGCCCTGTCCCACCCCCAAATCGCTGCCCCCCCCCCCGCCCCCCTTCCCCCTGTGCTGGGCCCCCCGCCCCTTTGCCCGTCGCCGCCCCCCCCCGGTCCCCGGTGCTTCCCCCCGCCATCCGCTCCCCCCCGCTGCCCCCCACCCCACCCCCTGCCCCTTGGGCCTGTCCGGGGGCTCCCTTTTGTCTTAAAAAAGTTTTATAAAAAGTGGTTGAAATTTTTCCTGTTCTCTTTCCTTTTGCTTTTTTTTTTTTTAAATTCCAGAAAAAATTTTAAAGTTTTAAAACATTAATACCTAAACTGTATGGACAAACCTGTTCCACGTGAAAAGTTGGGGGGTTGAAATGAATTTTTTTTTTTCCCCAAAAGGAAGGAAAAAAAAGAATTTCCACTGGGAAAAACGGGAAGGGGTATTTCAATAAATGGAGGGGGTGGTAAAACAAAAAATTTAAAAATTTAATTTCCAGATTGTTGCACCCAAGGATTTTAAAAAAATGGAGGTAATTTCAAAATTGGCATATTTTTGGAAGTCCTGGAACGGGGAAGTCCCCCTCGTTGGAGGAGGGTAATGTTGTCCCCTCTTCAAAAAGGGGGGGAAAAAAAGGGGCCCAAAATAATTTGCCCAGTAGCTTGACTCAATTCCCGGAAAGATCTAAGCGTTTTTAAAACGTCACTGCAATTATTTAACAAAAAAAGCTGTCATTACAAGAGTAAAAGGGGTTTTTTTAAAAAAAAGCTTGCCAGACTAATTTATCTTTTTCTTTGATGAATTACAGGCTGGTGGATGAAGGGAAGCTGTGGATATGCTTATCTGGCTTTTTTTAAGGCCTTTGATAAGGGGGTTTCCCCCTGATTTTTTTGTAAAGTTAGTAGAAAGTGGGGGTAATGTGCTACGTTAGGGGGATTTGTAATTGGTTGACTGATCGAACCCAAAGGGTTTACCATAAAGGCCTTCTTCAGTTGGAGGAGTGACCAGTGGGGGTGCCCCAGGGTTTTTTGGGGTACAGTGCTGTTTAATATTTTATTTGTTGGAGGAAGGAATAGAGAGTATGCAATTAATTTTCAGATATACCCAAAATTGGGGGGGTTGTAATTCCCCAGAGGTAGAAAGAAAAAACAAAAAAACTTGAAGTTAGAGTGGGGCCCCAAAATAAAAAGAATGGTTTCAACGAGGGGGAAATTAGGGTGGACATCTAGGAAAAAAAAAATGAATTGCAAATATAGGGTGGGGGAACTTTGGGTGAGAAAAGTACCTGTGAAAGGGTTTGGGAGTCTTAGGGACCCAAATTGAACATGAGTCAGCGTGTTGCGGCAGCCCGGGGAAAACCCAAAGAAATTTTTGGTTGCATAACAGACCCTAGTGTTAGATCGGGAAGGATTGTACCACCTTTTTCTGCTTGGTCAGACCCACTGGAGTTGTGTCCGTTTGTGCACTCAATTTAAAAAAGGTGTTGACAATCGAGCGGGTCAGAGGGGGGTGAAAGAATGGTTGAGGGTCGGGAAAAAATGTCTTAGAGGAAGGTTAGGGGGTGGGAAGGGTTTAGCCTTTAAAAAGAAGGCTGAGGGAGGATATGATAGCTTTTTTTTAAATATTTGAAAGGATGTATTTGAAGGGGAGAGGTTTGTTTTCCCTGGTTCAGAGAAAGGGCTGGGGGGGGTGGTTTCAAATAAAAGGGAAAAAGATTCCTTTGAAATTTGGAAGAACTTTGACGTTAGAGCTGTTGGCAGTGGAATTTGCTGCCCCAAAAGGGGGGTGGAGTTCCTTCCTTGGAGGTTTTTAAACGAGGGGTGGATGGCCATCTGTGGAAAAATTTTTGAGGGGGGTTTCCCGCATGGGGGGGGTTGGGGTGGGGGGCCCCTTTAGGGCTCTTCCCAAATCTAGATTCTATGAAATGGAGAAGATAATAAAGAAAACAAGAGAAATGTTGGTGATAAAATGCAGTGAATCCCTGTTGGTGCTCCACCTGAGGAGTCCGCGCAGTTGAGTCCTTGGCAATAAATCAGTTTCAGGTATCTAAAGGAGTTTTATTCAAAAGTTTCAGCCCACTCTTGCAGAGCCCCTTTCCTATCAACAGGGGGTTGGGGGTAAAAACTGGCCCAGGGCAGTTCCCCAAACACAGGGTCCTTGATTACCCGCATTTAGTTCCCCCAAAGTCCACGTCCAGTGGGTAGGATTTAACACATTTTCCAGGAAGGTTTGGGCAATTCGCTTGGCTAAACAGCCTATTCCTTCCCTTCCTCCTTGGTTGTCCAGGACGACAGAGGTATGGAAGGGTCCACTGTCAGTCAGCAGTGCCTTTTTGAGGGGGGGGGGGGGAACCACCTTTTCTTGCTCACCCACCCCCCTTCAGCGGCAGCCTTCTTTCTCTTCATCCACCAGGATTCACCTTCCTCTTTTCTCTTATACAGCCCCGAGGCCTCAAAGCCCTGTTCTCCGGGCTTTTTATCCGCCTCCAGCCTACCTCATCAGGTGCTCACCGTCAGGGGGTTTCCCTTTCCCCATCAGTTTTTCCCCCTTTTCTCTTCAGCTTCAGCATTTTTCTTTCTCTTATCTCCCCTAGAGGGGGTATCACCCCCCTTCATGAATGGCTTGGGTAACTGGAACTTTTCCCCCCTTCACCTGCATAGGGGGACTCACTAGCCTTAAAAGGTCAGGAAGTCCACTCCATTCCTTTGGGGATTCGTGGAAGAGTGAAATCCAAAAGGGATTACATGGGCAAGGGCCAGCCAAGTCAACAGGATCCTGTCCTGAGCTTTGTGTTATTCGCCATCTTTGCAAATGCCCTAGGGAAAGAGTAGAGATTATGCTAGCCAAATTTGCAAATGATACAAAGCGGAGGGTTAGCTAATATTCTGAATGAAAAACAGGATTCCAGAGGGCCTTCATAGATTGGAGAACTGAACCAAAGCAAAAAAAATTTAGTTTCAACAGATGCCCCAAACCTGATTGAATGAACTGTGGCCCATCAAGTGGATTATAATTTAAGCCCCACCACTTTCTAAGGTTTTCTGGGTTTTAGGATTGGTTCCATTCCCCTTTCCCTTCCTTCTGGGGTCCCCGTGGGATCTGGGGGCTACACAGGCGGCCTCTTCTCAAGAAAGCCCAAGTGATTAATCAACCCCAAAACCTCTATCTCTGGGCCTTTTTACAGCCCCCTAAGATCCGTGGTCCCTTAAATTCGGAACCAGAGATCTTGAGGGTTTGTCGCTCTTCCTTCCTCCTCCAATCCGCACTTCCTTGCTTCTGTCTGTGTGAGGGAGGGAGGGAAAAAAAGCCTTAAAAAGGGACAAAGAATAAGCCTTAACCCCGGTGCTGGTGGAAATTTGCTCCGAGCACAGTTACTTCCTGGTTCTCTTAAAGGGGCAGGAGGCAAAAAAACAACAAACAAAAAGAAGCGAGGAGAGCCCGGCCCCTCTCCGCAGTCAAAATTTTTCAAATGTCCCAGAGCAAAGGGACAAGAAAAGTGTCCTGGGAGCGCTAAAGTTTGGGCGTGTTTGCACTTAATTTTCTGTTAGCTCCGGAGCTGGTGGGGAAAACATTTTTAAGCTCCGGGGCTGGGAGCATTTGCAGCGGAGCTTAGGGGTCGTGTATAAACGCCCTCTGTGATTCACAGTCACTGGGTATTCACCTGTGGGTGACAGCTGCAGAAGAAGAGTCAGGTTATGTCCTCCAGGGCAGCAAGAAAGTTTATCCTAACCTCAAAAGTGGGGAAAGTACCCAGTGGTACCTTGTATAAAATAATTAATTCTTCCAAATGAAATTATGTTAAACAAATTTTCTTTTATACAAATTTCCCCTAGGAATGCATTAAAAAAAGTAATCCCTAATCGCAAATATTTTTATGTTGCATGGATTCACGCATAGATGATTCTGTTAAGAAAA
>JAWVWN010002037.1:0-35569 GCA_037367305.1 Phrynocephalus vlangalii | reverse complement strand
AGGTCAGGCAACTTGATACTCTATAGAAGGTTTGGCCTACAGCTGCCATCAACTTCTGTCATCATCGGCAATAATGTGTTACTGGACAGACAGTCTCGTTCATTTCCTGAGCCCAAGAAAGAGAGCCAAAGAATATTATACAAAGAAACTGGAATTTTCTTCTTCCTGGGTCTTTAGCTCATCAATCCTTGGAAATATTTCCTTTGTAATCTCAAATACTGCGATCAACCAACTATTCACCACATGCTTCCTGACTGGTCTCTCTCTGTCTCCTTCAACTCCTTTCGCCTTTGCAGCCATCTGTGTGAGACATTCAATTTTGAAACCCAATAGGAGATGAACAGCTGCCCATTGTCAATCACTGAATTTCCAGAGCAGGCCTCTGCTTGCCAACAGGAAGTGGTGGTGGGGAAGCATTTTGGTTTAATAATGCATATTGTACTTGCTCTCCCTTGAGTGAAAGTCATGGGCAAAATAATTGGGCGCCTGCAAATGTGACAGCTCCAGGCAGTAATCATGGCTGAGCTCTTGCTCCCATGGCAACCAGAGTGTTTACACTGGGAGCCAACAGTGACACACATTTCCCCCTTCTCACTCCATGGGGAGGGGAGAAAGGTGACATGGTGGCACCTAAGAGAAGGAAGCCATCTGTAATGGCAAAAAGCTTAGCTCATGTGGTTGGAAAGAAAGTGTGCTTGCTTTCCAACATAAAATCCTGGAACGTTTTAATAGCATGTTTCCAAATAGTGACAGATACGCTTATTGTCTCTTCTTGACATATAAGAGTGTTGTTATCCATCATTTCTCTTGCCTTCCTAATGTGCAAAAGCCAGGTCTCATTTACACCAAACATAAGAAGCAGATCATTAATGTTCTGAAGGCAGAGTTTGTTTTGGCCAAGTAACCCTTCCCTTCTGTTTTGCTTTATTAGTCATCTTGGGCTTCTAATTATTCCTTTGCTTTCTAGCTTGCACTTATGAGCATGCCTACTTTTCCAAAAGAAATACAAGGAATCTGTCTGGAAAGGGAATTCTTTCAAATTGCATGTAGAAGAATCTAGGGATGGAGTCTGCAATAAAATAAAATGAGACAGAGAATGCTTAGTGTATTTGTATGAACAGACTGGGCAACAATATTAGCAATCTCTAAAATAACACTCTATTATAGGCTTTGAACACCGTGAGCCACAATGTGAGATTGAGCAAGGAACAGGTAGAGCTTTTTGGCAAGTGCTTCACTAGCTCTTGGTACCTTGAGAATCTCCTTAAAGGATAAGCTTACAGGTGCATGAGAATCAGCATGAGAGATACTGCATTTACCCCATCTATGAGACATCCCAATATATAAGACCCCCAATTTTACAGCCCAAAATAACAGCGTCTGTACTGTGTGTTTCTCTCATTGGCTAACTTCCATGTATAAGACAACCCTAAATGTTTAGGGTTGCACTCCCTACAGAGATCTGTCTGTAGCATCAGGCAAAGACCTTCTTGTTCAGTCAGCATTTTAATTAGATAATGTTTTTAGCCAGGCTCATTAGCAGCAGGGTTTTATAATTTGTATTGTATATTGACTGTTTGAAATTGTATTGCATTTTATAGATTTAATAATTATGCAGCCTGATAGTTTTAGTGCATTGTTGTATGCCGCCCAGAGACCACTTGGTAGTGGGGCAGCTATTTTTTTGTAACTAACTAACTAACTAAATAAGTAATAAATGTAATTTAATATGGGATAATTGTTAGCACATGTATTTCAAAAAGGAAAAGGGTATACACTAGGAGAAAAGTCAATGGGTTTGTTAGAAGGATTGTTCTGTTTTCTTAAGATTAATGTATTGTTTTGTGCAAATGTTATTCTGTTTTTTCTTTGTATTGTGATTATATATATTAATAATTTTTAAAATCCCTTTTAAAAGAATTGAACACAGAATCACAACATGAGATTGAGCAACAAACAAGTGGAATTTTGGGGCAAGTGTCTCATAATTGTTTTTTGTG
The DNA here is from genome assembly GCA_037367305.1 of Phrynocephalus vlangalii. Classification (NCBI taxonomy): domain Eukaryota; kingdom Metazoa; phylum Chordata; class Lepidosauria; order Squamata; family Agamidae; genus Phrynocephalus; species Phrynocephalus vlangalii. The sequence continues at coordinate 33,569 of JAWVWN010002037.1, read as the reverse complement.
AGCACTTCACTGGTCCTTCATACCCTGAAAACCCCCTTAAAGGATAGGCTTACAGGTGCCTGAGAAGCAACAGGAGAAATCCCGTGGACAGTTGTCTCCTGAGAGCTTTTACAGTCTCTGGTTTGGATTATTCAGTTAGCATTACCCCAGGAGTTCACAGTCTGGATTGACCCTGGCGAAGTCCACTGCAGATTTCATGAGAACAGTCAGTACTTCAAAGTGAGTGAAGAGCTCAGGGGTGGTAAATCATCATGCTGAGCTGGAGACATCCGCATCTCCCTCTGGAGAAAAGCCTGGCATTGCAGAAAAGTCGACCAGAGAGAAGTAATACGGAACAGGTGATGAGAAAAGAAGGGAGTGCTGGAATTTGAGATAGAGGGAAATTGGAATACCCCTTTCCCATATTTGGGGCAAATGCCTTGCCATGTCCCTTCTGTCATCAGTTTATATTATTGAGGAACCATAATAGCAAGAACTCTGGAAAAACCAGGGTCCTTATTCTGTGTTTTTGTTGCATTCTTATATAGTTGGGGTTGGGACTGTTTTTTGTTTAGCGTTCTAATTCATACTGTTATTGGATTTCACTCTATGATAATTTCCTAATTTTAAGCGGAGCAGAGCAAAAACCAAAATAAAATAAATCTATCTGGGGATTTATGTTCTGTAAGTAATACTGCAGAACTGGGGAGGTAGACTGACAAGTGATATGTATGAAATAGTAATATAGTTACTGTAATAAAAATGGACTGGCAGTCATGATACTGGAAAAGTACATGGGCAGGACTGTGGGCTATGCCTCTCCCCCCAGAAATTGGAAGACTGGTGCATCAAAGATGACAATGGACTGAAGAGGGGGGAAAGTTTAAGATTTGTGGTGAGTGTGGGTTGAAGGGTCAGGAATTGGGGAAGAATGTGGTAGGATTAATATTTAGAATTAGTTTTATTTTATTTGTTCTTATAGACATAACTTGGGATGGAGATATCCAAAATTAAAGAGAAACAAATTCAGATTATGACTTGGTAAAAATAGTAAAGAGGGCCAAAGTTCAGACCATACTGCATCAAGGACAAGCTAATATAGTTTTCTTACAGGAAACACATCAAAATACCCTGAGAACCCCCTTAAAGGATGGGCTTACAGGTGTATGAGGATGAACAGAAGAGATCCTGTGGACAGTTATCTCCTGAGACCTTGCACAGTCTCTAGTTTGGATTATTCAGAGTTAGCATTGCCCCAGGAGTTTAGTCAACAGGTGAAGAGAAAAAGAAGGGAGTGCTGGAATTTAAATTAGTTTAAGGAAGAATGGAATATCCATTTCCCATATTTGGGACGACAGCCTAGCCATTTCACTTTCGTCATCAGTTTATATTATCGAGGGTCCTGAAGGACTGAGTAAGAACCCTGGAAAAATCAGGATTCTCATTCTATGTTTTTGTTTCATTTTGAAAATATATAATTAGGTTTGGGACTGTTTGTTTAATTATTTAATTTATACTGTTACTGAATTTTACTCTATGTTGGTTTCCTAATTTTAAGCCACCTCTGTGATGGCCTGACAACTAGGTATAAAACGTTTACACCAAGCAGTATAAAAATTAAAATAAAAGAAATCTATCTGGGGATTTACCTTATGTAAGTAATACAGCAGAACTGGGGAGTTAGAATGCCTTTTACCAGAGCCTGCCTGAAGTCTGCTTGTCCCAAAATCTTTAACTGTGTTTTGTAACAGTCTGAGGGCTACTTACAAATAGAAGACAGAACCTGTTCACCAATACACTTTGGTCTAAATTTTACCTTTACCAAGCCTGCAAATTACGTACATCAAATCACAATACCAAGGGATCGCTTTGTATTTTCAAGGGCCAGATTTAACTGCTTTCCCTCCATGCTATTAAAAGAGCGCTTTAATGACATTCCCTATGTAGAAAGGATTTGTCCCTGTGGAAAAGAAACAGTTGAGTCTCTTGAGCACACCATACTAGAATGTAGATTATAGAGGATTGAACATTCTCCGTATCTTCACCCAATTTTGAATAAATGTACCAGTACATCCCCCACAGGCTACTTGAAATTTCTGCTGTCAGGAGAAATTCAATGAATAACATAGTCTGTGACTAAGTTTTTACTCTCAGCCTTAAGAATTCAGAAATGTTATAGCAAGGCAACCATCTGACCTATAAATTATACTGTTTGCTCTATTTTAATGACTTTTGTACTTTGTATTATGCTACTTATTTATGAATATTTGGGTCTATGACCGTATAACAATAAAGCAATAAAAGCAATAAAAAGAATAAAGTGAAACTGTTATGGCAGGAATTTGTCTACTCTCCCGCCATTTACAAAGAGCTTGTGTGATAGAGGACATTGTGTTTAGTAGAATATAGAAAGGTACAAAGATAGATTTTTTTTAAGGAAGCTTGTTGCTTTTCATTTAATTTTTTTATGGGTCTTGCCGGGGTGACGAAGGGAGTCAGAGGGGGGCTTTAAGGTGCTCATTTATGGCACATTGCGGCGGCTCTTGAAGCTGGAACACCTGAAGCTAAGCCGCCGAGATCTACAAATGCCGAGACGCCAAGAAGCGGTATGAGAAGTGAGTGTCCCTCCCCCTCTTACCCACCCCCACTTTTGCCATCTTCCCGAATGGGGGTCTCACCTGGCCAGCTGTGGGCCCGCTCTCCGGCGGCTGCGTTGTGCGGAGGCTCTGGTGGGTGGCTTGGTCCGTCTCCGACGGTCTTGGAGGACTCGAGGGCTGAGGACTGCAGACGCCATTTCGTAGCCTCTCCTCCCGGGCTGGTGCTTGGCGCCCAAGCCGGGAGCCGGCCGCCGAGATCTGCTCCTCCCCTTTGGGGGCTCTATCTGACTGCGGCCGATGCTAGCCTCCCCTGACGGACTGTCCTGTGGACCTGGACTTGGGCGATCGGGTGGCATGTGTTGCTCTGGGGGCTCCATCTTGCTGTGGCCGGTGCTGCCCTCCCCCCGGCAGACTGGCCTGTGGGCCGGGGGTTCGGAGGATCGGGCAGCATGTTGGCCGTCGGCACTCTCCTTTCTCCCGCTGCCTGGTGACTTCCCTGGCGGCCACTGTCCTGGCGCGCATGTTTGCCTGCTCCTGGTCCCGGAGCTCGGGCGGTGGATCGGCCGCCGGCGACCTCCCTCCCTTTACTGTGGACCTGGGGGGTCAACGGTTGCTTTCAACATCTTGCCTGCTTGCCGACGCCGCCCAATCCGAGACTGTCTGCTCTGACGAGTCTTTTTGAGCCATCAGAGACTCGTTTCGAACTCGGGAGTTGGGGGGACTGGGGTGGGGTGGGAGTCGCCGAGAGCTGTGAAGAGGGGCGGGTTTGGTGTGAAGCGGACCTCCATCTTCCGCCTTCACCTCTCCCCCCCCAGTGTCTTCGTTGCCCGCCAGCGTGGCCCGAACTGAACACTCTTACATCGAGGGTCTGCTTTTGGGTGGACCAGTCGTACCATTCTTCTGCCAATACCATCTACTGGGACCCACTGTCCTAAACTCAGGCCTGCTTGCCCCTCCCACCTGTTTCCCTAGGATTTTCATCTGTTCCCCCAGCTCATGTGCACTTTATTATATTATTTGCATTACTTTTATTTTATTTTGTCTTAGCACATATCTACTATATATTATTTCTTTCATTTTTAATTATTATTAGTTATTTGATTGTAATTGTAACTGTTATACGCTTTGTTGATTTGTAGTTTGTTTTTGAGGTAATTGTAGTTTTTTTCCCCAGTCACCATGTCTGCAGGGGCTCCTATTCCGACTGTGTCAGACTGTGGATGGTACGCTTGGAGTCGGAGGGTTGGTCAGGTAAGAAGAACTTAGGTCAGGCATCTCACGCCTGTCCCACGTTCTGACCCCTCAACTTACTGCCACGTGTCCAGCAGCCACCCCACCAGCGCCTCCAACCTGTCTTGCCTCCTAATGAATGCCAGGCTGGACCACAATAAGATCCCTGTCATCTATGATGCCATCAGTGATGGGAGGGCCGACCTGGCCTGTATTACCAAGACCTGGGTGGGTGCAGAGGTGGGGGGGGCTTCGCTCACCCAGGTGTGCCCACCTGGGTTTCTGGTTGACGGAGTGGGCAGGCTGGAAGGTCAGAAGGGGGGTTGCCATTGTTTACAGGGAATCACTTCATGTCAGCAGGGCCTCGACATTGGTCAGTCTGGGGTTAGAAGGCCTTCACCTGTTGGTGGGCCAGCAGGACATATTTGGCATTGTGCTGGGCTACTGTGCTCCCCACAACCCAGCACAATCCCTCCCAGAGCTCTCAGAGTTCATCGCGGTGGCACTGCTGAAGTCCCCCCGCCTTTTGGTTGTTGGGGACTTCAATGTGCAGGCTGGTGGTGGACTGTCTGGTGCAGCTCTGGAATTCATGGAGTCCATGACCTCCATGAGTCTGACCGAGCATATTTATTGCCCCACCCACAGGTTAGGGCATACCCTTGACCTGGTATTTACCTCCATGTTGGGGGATTCTAGTCTGGAGGTGGGGGACATTGTTTCCCTGCCTGTGACATGGACAGATCACCACCTGCTGCCTTTCCCCCTGTCGGTCGCGCCCCCCCTTGCAGGGACCCTCGGCCCCTTGTGTGGGCCCGCCCCCAGAGGCTTCTGGACCCTGTTCGGTTCCGAGGTGCCTTCGGGGAGCTTCCTGGTGGCTTGGCTGATGATCCGGCCGAGGCTGCGGCTGATCAATGGTTTGAAACAGCTTCCTGCGCCATTGACCGGATCGCCCCAGGGCCTCCTCTGTAGCAGAGCTCGACCTTCACCGTGGTATATGGTGGAGTTGAGAGCGATGAAGCAGGAATGGAGGAGGCTGGAGAGCAGCTGGTGACGTAGCCGGATGGCATTTAATAAGACTGCAGTTGTTGTCCAGACTAGACGCTACTCTTGTGTGATCAGGGAGGCCAAAACATCTTACTACTCCCTGAGAATTGGTGAGGCCTCGAACTGCCAGGCAGAACTTTTCTGGGTGGTCCGAGACCTCACCAATCCTAGTCTGCTAGGCCTCCTCCTACTGAGTTCAGTAGCGAGAATTTTGCAGTCTTTTTTAGATCTAAAATAGAGGCCATCCTGGCCGGCTTCGAATCTGGTTGCACTAGCCCTCCCTCGCCATCCCCTGACGCTGCACCCCCTCGCTCTCCTCGATTGGTTGAGTTTGGGCCTGTTTCCTCTTTGGAGGCCTCCAGGGCAATTGCCCATTGCCGGCCTGCATCCACCCCCTTCGATCCTTGCCCTGCCTGGCTCATAAAAGCTGCCGGGGGGAGTATGCCTGAATGGGCTTCTGACATCGCCACCACCTCCTTCAGTGAGGGGGTTTTCCCCTCCCGCTTGAAGGAGACGGTGGTAAAGCCCATTCTCAAAAAACCTGTCATAGCATTGGACCAATTGGCTAATTATCATCCGATTGCCAACGTCCCCTTTATGGGCAAGGTTATTGAGCGGGTGGCCGCAATCCGGATTCAATCTTATTTGGAGGAACAACAGTGCCTTGATCCATGCCAGTCCGGGTTCAGGCCTGGCCGGGGGACCGAGACAGCTCTGGTCGCGCTGCAAGATGACCTAATCCGGGCGGCTGACAGGGGTTGCTCTACCCTGTTGGTTCTCTTGGATTTGTCAGCGGCCTTTGATACCGTCGACCATGGTATCTTACTGGACCGACTCTCTAAGGTAGGTATCGGAGGCACTGTTCGCAGTTGGCTCCGGTCCTTCTTGGAGGGACAGCCCCAGTATGTGCAACATGGTGGAGAGTTGTCGGCCCCGTGGATACTCCCTTGTGGGGTTCCGCAGGGCTCGTTTCTCTCCCCCATGTTGTTCAACATCTATGTAAGACCGCTGGCTGGGGTCATTCGGAGATTTGGAGTCTGCTGTCATCAGTACGCTGATGGCATGCAGCTCTATCTCTCCTTTTCCACCTCTGCAGTGGAAGCTGTCCGGACTCTCGACCAGTGCCTGGAGGCAGTCATGGCATGGACCAGGGCCAACAGGCTCAAGCTCAACCCCGAGAAGACTGAGGTGATGTTCTTCGGGAGTTCTCCATCTGGATATGGAGGCCTCTCCCCTGTTTGGAGGGTGTTTCCCTCCAACTGGCAGACAGGGTTCGGAATCTGGGCGTGGTTCTGGATCCAGCGCTGTCCTTGGACGCCCATGTAGCTGCCGTGACCTGAACCACTTTTTACCATCTGCGCCAAATCACCCAGATCTGCCCATATCTAGATGGCGACTCCCTGAGAACTGTAGTGCAAGCGCTGGTGATCTTGAGGTTGGACTACTGCAACACTCTCTACATGGGGCTGCCCTTGACTCTCCTCCGGTGTCTGCATCGGGTACAAAATGTTTCCCTCCAACTGGCAGACAGGGTTCGGAATCTGGGCGTGGTTCTGGATCCAGCGCTGTCCTTGGACGCCCATGTAGCTGCCGTGACCTGAACCACTTTTTACCATCTGCGCCAAATCGCCCAGATCTGCCCATATCTAGACGGCGACTCCCTGAGAACTGTAGTGCAAGCGCTGGTGATCTTGAGGTTGGACTACTGCAATGCTCTCTACATGGGGCTGCCCTTGACTCTCCTCCGGTGTCTGCATCGGGTACAAAATGCGGCAGCCAGGCTGGTGGCGGGTGTGCGTCGTCATGACCACATCACCCCAGTCCTGGCTCACCTGCATTGGTTGCCCGTTGCGTCCTGGATCAGATTCAAGGTCTTGGTTTTAGTTTATAAACCCCTGCATGGCTTGGGCCCGGACTACCTGGCAGAGCGGATCGCCCAGCGATCAACCTCGGCCCGACTAGTTCGGCAGTCGCGAGCACACTCGCTTTGGGTTGTTACCCCCAGAGAGGCCTGGAAAACCTCCACCCGAAACCGGGCCTTTTCGGTGGCTGGTCCCTCTCTGTGGAACAACCTACCCAGTGAAGTGCGCTCTGCAGAGGCCCTGCTGGCTTTTCGCAGAGCCTTGAAAACCTTGCTTTTCTGTGAGGCCTTTGGTGACCTAGTTTAGTTTTTTTATTTTTTTTTGTTCCGCCATCCGTTTACTAGCCCAATTAGTGAGGTGCTTTGCTGTTGAGCCTCATATGTTTTTATGCCAAGGGTGCCTTTTATTATATCTGTTATATTTGTCTAATCTTGTCCTTGTTTGCTTGTACTGTATATCAGCTGAACTTATCAGCCTATTGTAAGCCGCCCAGAGTTCCCACGGGAAGATGGGCGGGGTAGAAATTCAATAATAAATAAATAAATAAATAAAATAAACTTTATCCAGACTGACCAGAGCTTCACTTTCCCTCTCGCTTTGGGTGGCCGCACCTAGAGAGGCGGTGGCTGCCCCGACACACTGGAATAAACGTTCCAGTGGATATCAGGCTGTTGGATTCCCTGCCGGCATTTAGAAGGGCATTGAAGACCTTGCTCTTTAGGGAATGTTTTGGGTTAATAAATAAATAAATAAATAAATAACTGTTGGCACATGTATTTCAAAAAAGAAAAGGGTATACACTAGGAGAAAAGTCAATGTATTTCTGGAGAAAATTGGATAGGTCAACATCTTAAGGATGTGTGCCATTATTCTCCTTTGTGAGCACTTCACTGGCCCTTCATACACTGAGAACCCCATTAAAGGATAGGCTTACAGGTGAATGAGAATGAACAGGAGAAATCCTCTGGACAGTTATCTTCTGAAAGCTTGCACAGTCTCTGCTTTGGATAATTCAGAGTTAGAGTTACCAGAAGAGTTCACAATCTGGATTGACCCTGGCAAAATCCACTGCAGACTTTGTGGGAAGAGTGACTTCCCACTGCAGACTTTGTGGGAAGAGTCACTTTTATTCCCCCCCTCGACCCGCCTCTTGCCAGTGATTTTTATTGTGATTTTATCATGATGTTTATATTAGTAATATTATTATTACTATTTTTTTCTTTTATTTTCATTACTGCCCTTATATTATTGTTTAGTTTGTTATCATTGTTGTCTGCAACTGTTGTAAACTGCCCAGAGTTCCTTTTGGAAGATGGGAGGTATATAAATAAATAAATAAATAAATAAATAAATAAATAAATAAATAAATAAATAAATAAATAAATAAATAAATAAATAAATGTGAGAGAAGAGTTCAGGAAGAGCTAATTATCAGCTGAGCTGGAGATGTCTGATTAATACTGAGTCTCTTTCGGAGAGTTCATCCAAACATGAAGGATTGTCTAAGCCTCTGGAGAAAACCCTTGTGCTGCAGAAATGTCCACCAGGGAGAAGCAATATGGCATAGGTAAAGAGGAAAAGCAGGAAATCCTGGGATTTGAATGAGTATGATGAAGAATGGAACACCCATTTCCCATATTTTTGGTAGGGACTTTTCGAATCCCTCACCATTTACAAATTAGCTTGTGTGAAATAGAACATTGAGAAAAGGCAGGCAAGAAAGAAAGCCAATTAATGAAGCTTTTATCCTGGAACATTGCAGGTTGGAAAAATAAATTAATTGACCCCAGGTTTATCCAGTATCTCCAGACTTTTGATATAATTTGCCTTCAAGAGATCATGGAGAAAAACTCCCTAAGCCTTCAGGGCTATTGGACATGGGAACAGCCTGCACAAAAAATTCTTCCTCGGGCCGTGGTAGTGGTGGTCTGGCTGTTTTATTCTCTTCCATTTTAGGGTTGAAGGTGATTGAGGTGAATAGCTTAAATTCCAATAACTGACAGGTTCTGAGTATACAGGGCTGTAATTGTGGACCTTTGATCTGTGTTAATGTCTATTTCCCCCCAGGTTCTGTGGGTTCTTCATCAGATGGCTGGGCTAAACTGGAGGATTTAATTGATACTTTACTCACTGAGTATTCTAACCATCAGCTGTTAATTTGTGGTGATTTTAATGCGAGAAGCCTTAGGCTTTGAAGTTGAAGGTGATATTAACATCAATAGAATCTCCCACGATAAGATCACTAACAAACATGGTCATTTCCTCTTTCAGCTGATTCATAAATATTAGCTTGTTTGTTTAAATGGTTCACATTTGGACCACTCTAAGGGCTATTTCACATTTTTGTCTGATAGGGGAGCCAGTGTAGTGGACTACGTTTTGGGGTCACTTGCCTTGCTCCCTCATGTGGAGTCTTTGGAAATTGATGATAGACCAGACAGTGACCATCTCCCTCTTAGATTAACTATAAGATCTCAGCAGGAACAATCTAGTACCATTACTGAATATAAAATGATGGGTCATATACAAGGAGAGAAGTGGCTCAGATGGTCCCTGCAAATAGATGCTAATATAAGACAGTTGCTGAGAGCGGATCAATTTCTTGTGCTGTGTCAGCGTGCCTTCCAAGGGCCCCAGAACATTTGTGGAGCATACCAGGATATAATAAATGCTCTCAAACCCTTTCTGACCACAACCTATGCAGGAAAAAAAACACAAGGAGCCCAAATATCATGGTTTGATAAGGACTGCCAGTTTAAGAAAAAGCAGCTCAGTAAAATGATAAGATCAACCAAAATTTGGCAACAGTTGAAGCCACTGCTCTCTTACAGCAATAAAGGAGGGAATATAAACAGTTTTTAAGGGATAAAAAGATAGCCTTTTTTACCAATAGCTGGAAATCCCTGGGCCTTGCCCTTGTGGAAGGGAATGACAGGAAATTCTGGAGATTGATAGAAAGAGTCTTCTCACAGAAACCTCCTGAAATTGCCAATCCAATTACACCTAAAGTATGGGTTTCTCATTTTAGTCACATTTTTGGAAGTAGTCATCATCTACAACAAATGGAATTCCAGATAATCTCCCAGATTGGCCGCCTGTTTCCCCAGCAGAAATTGACGAGTTGATCTCCATTCTTTATAATGGCAAGGCCCCTGGAGAAGACATGATCCCTGCTGAAGTGTTCACTATTGATATAGGCTGGTGGTCACCCATTTTAGCCAATTTATTTACCAACATTAATTGCACAGGAAATATCCCTCCAGGGTGGAGAACTAGTATTATTGTCCCTATTCTCAAGAAAGGTGATCCATCAGACCCTCTTAATTACAGACCCATCAGTCTTCTTGATGTGGCTGCCAAGCTTTATGCACGATACCTTTTAAACAAACTTATGGAATGGGACAGGAGCCAATCCATTATCTTTGAAGAACAAGCAGTATTTAGAAAAGGTAGAAGTACAATAGATCAAGCCTTCATCCTCCACCATTTAGTATCCAAATATACTAAGAGCCCAAATAAATTCATTTATACTGTTTTTATTGACTTTTCTTCAGCCTTTGACTTGATAAATAGACAGCGCTTATGGTACAAACTGAACAAAACTAACATTGATAAAAGACTCCTGTGGCTAATATGGTTGTTACATCAAAACAATAAGATGCAAGTACGGATTGGTCTTCAAGGTGTACTATCTCGTGAGATATGTATCAATTGAGGGGTGAAACAAGGGTGCATTTTAGCACCATTTCCTTTCAATTTCTATGTAAACAACCTAGTCCCTGCAATGGCATCTTCTTCGTTTTCCCTCCAGCTGTCGGTAGTCGTAAGATCTCAATATTGCTCTACGCCGATGACCTGGTACTGTTATCTCTGAACAAAATTGGACTCAAAAGAATGCTATCCAAATTTGGGCAACTGTGTAAGATGGAACAATTAACTATAAATTATACCAAAACGAAGATTATGGTTTCTGTGAAGAAACCCCCTAGGCATAATTGGTCATTAGATGGACATGCTCTGGAGCAAGTGCACTCATTCAAATATTTGGGTCTGCACTTTAGTGAGAAAATATCCTGGAAACATCATGTAAAAGCCACCACCATATTGAGTGCTAGAACAATTGGTCAACTTAAAAGATTCTTTCATGCCAGAGGAGGACAACTAATAAACTCTGCTCTCAGGGTTTTTATTACAAAGACTCTGGCCCAAATGCTCTATGGGGCAGAATTATGGGGAGAGTGTGCCAAGCCTAATTTGGAAATTATTTAGAATAAACGTTTGAGGCAGTTGTTGGGGCTTCCTCCTGGGACCCCCTCTGCACACCTTAGAGTAGAGCTAGGGCTCCCTTCAATTGGTGCGAGAATTGATTTAGCCTACTTTAGATACTGACATAGGCTAAATGGCCTGGACGACCAATCATTAACTAAGAGCTGTTGGCTAGAACAACTGCAGACTGAAAGCTGGGTGAAGCAGTGCGAAGATAAGTTAAAGAACTAAAGTTTACTTTAGTTTATGTTTACGTCTAGGGTGCACATTTTGTTTCTTAGTCATGATTCTAGTTTTAACACACTACAGAACTGGATTTTTGATATTGACACTTGCCAAGACAGGGCCACAATTTTTTAGTCTCGATTCTCAATGTGGTATCCCAAAACCCAGATCAGCCATATGAGGCCACAATATTTTGAGACACTATCCTTTCCACAGTTTCACAGAGTTTTCACTAAACTTAGATTTCAACAGATGCCCTCTGCTTACCTTGAAGGGAGATACAAAAGAATTCCTGTTTTAGAATGTAAATGTGTCTATGGCTGCAATCAGATAGAAGACATAATCCACTACTTACTATTCTGCCTTCTCTACAAGAACCCTAGAGATAGATTTTTATTGCCTATCACCCAGATGTTCCCTAATTATACCCCTGAAGAAACAGTAGTAAGGTTGCTCATTGACAACCAGCCATTCATTACTTATAATGTAGCACTCTTTGCATTGGCAGATAAGAAGTTAAGGTCTGGGTTTCTCAAGGACTCAAATGACACCCAACATAAAGGTCCTTAGTTCAGTGGGAGCTGCTGCTAATATTTTTAAATCATGTTTAGTGTTTTTAAAACTGATTTTTAAATGCTGCAATCTCTTTGGTTCTATGCATTGTGTACTTGTAAAGGCCTATGGTCATAAACAATAAAGTTTTGATTTTGAGTATAGAGGAATATAGAAAGTTACATAGTAGGAAAATTGTATGAAGTATGGGACATTTCACCCAACACACACGAAGCTCTAAACATTCCACATAATCTGAACAATTGTCCTCCATCATCATGGTAATGAACTGGCATCCTGACTTGTTATGATAATAAACAATAGGGTGGAAAGAAAAAGTAAAAGAGATATGCCACAAATTTATAAATAAAGAAGTAAAAAATGAAGAAGAGAATAAAGTGTGGAATGGGGACGTCACTTCTGCTTGCACGATATTCAACTAGTTTCCTCGGCACTGCTGCTCGAATAAAACTTAATTAGTTATTATGCCCTTATTCAAAGTTAATAATGGGAGTAATTAACAACCCTTATTTTCTTGGAATGTTTGAGAAAATGTTAAGCCAGTTTGCAAGGTGAAAAGGCTGCTATTTGAGATAAAACTTACTACTTTCACTTTCTGACGAAAGCTGACAGATTTAAATGGAGATCACTGCTGTGTTTTTCAACTGTGCCTAATATTGCTTATGCAGGAAAGGAAGAGAAAGCTAAAAGTAAAACAGGAGGAGACCTAACTCTTCCTGGTTTAGAAAAACATCAGGTAAAAGATTGGAACAGGCATCTCTTCATCATAATTTAAGACCACGCTCCCCGGGAGAGGAGGGAGAAGGCTCTGGAGTTTCTTTGGGAAACCAGCCAGGAAACATGGCAGAGTTAAAGCAGATGAAGGTTGATTTCTCCCAAATGTTCAAATACATAGTTAAAGACTTAACACAGCAGCTCTGATAAGAAATTTGAGGTGGCGGTGAAACTAAATAAAAAGCTGAGCTTAAGCCTTCAAAATATCCAATCTGAAATTACTAAAACTAATTTAGAATTTTTTAAAATGGGGCTTCAGTTGAGTCAAGTTGCCACTTTGGCTAGTAATAATGAAACTAAAATTAACTCTCAATAACAACAAACTGATAAGATCCAGAAGAAATTACTGTATATGGAAGATAACTTGAGGTGTTCTAATATTAGACTTTGCCTTGTTGCCTTATAAGCCTTGTTAGGCTTATAAATGGGGGCACACTGTTACTTTTTTGACCCAGTTGATCAGCGAGGCTACAGAATACAAGAGGCTGTGCTGTGCTTTCATCATTGTAAGGCAACAATGGTGACAATGAGGCCTGTAATATGACGTCCTGGGGTGGGAACTGGCACGCCACTGCAGTATCCATGCCAAGAAAATTCCATGGACAGGAGCAAAAGGCTAAAAGATATGATGCTGGAAGATGAGCCCCTCAGGTCGGAAGGCGTCCAACATGCTACTGAGGAAGAGCGGAGGACAAGTACAAGTAGCTCCGGAGCTAATGAAGTGGCTAGGCCAAAGCTGAAAGGATGCCCAGCTGCAGACGTGCCTGGAAAAGAAAGGAAAGTCCAATGCTTCAAAGAAATATACTGCATAGGAACCTGGAATGTGAGATCTATGGACCAGGGTAAGCTGGATGTGGTCAAACGTGAGATGGGAAGAATAAACATTTGACATCTTGGGCATCAGCTAACTTAAATGGACAGGAATGGATGAATTCAGTTCAGATGACTATCACATCTACTAATGTGGGCAAGAATCCCATAGAAAAAACGCAGTAGCCCTCATAGTCAACAGAAGAGTGGGAAAAGCTGTGCTGGGATGCAACCTCAAAAATGATAGAATGATTTCATTACGATTTCAAGGCAGCTGTTTCAAGATCACAGTAATCCAAGTTTATGCACCAACAACCGAGATTGACCAATTCTATGAAGACTTACAACTCCTTCTAGAACTGACGCCAAAGAAAGTTGTTCTTCTCATCATAGGAGATTGGAATGCTCATCACCCAGCAAACACTCTTGCTGCTACTGCTGCTGGGCCAAGCCTGGAGGAGTTGCCTTTCCTCTTCGACTGCTCCTTTTCTTGCTACTCTGGTGTCAGTGAGAGGGACACCTGGAGCAGCAGAGCCGGACAACATCAGAAGGGCGGGGCTGAAGAAGAGGGACTCCCACCTAAGGCTTTTTAGCTGACCTCAGCTCCTGGCAGCCACAACATCACCCAGCAAACACTCTTGCTGCTACTGCTGCTGGGCCAAGCCTGGAGGAGTTGCCTTTCCTCTTCGACTGCTCCTTTTCCTGCTACTCTGGTGTCGGTGAGAGGGACACCTGGAGCAGCAGAGCCGGACAACATCAGAAGGGCGGGGCTGAAGAAGAGGGACTCCCACCTAAGGCTTTTTAGCTGACTTCAGCTCCTGGCAGCCATAACATCACCCAGCAAACACTCTTGCTGCTACTGCTGCTGGGCCAAGCCTGGAGGAGTTGCCTTTCCTCTTCGACTGCTCCTTTTCCTGCTACTCTTGTGTCGGTGAGAGGGACACCTGGAGCAGCAGAGCCGGACAACATCAGAAGGGCGGGGCTGAAGAAGAGGGACTCCCACCTAAGGCTGTTTAGCTGAATTGTTAGGTGCATCTGTTTTTTGTTTTTGTTTGTTATTGTTTGCTTTTTGTTTTTTGCCATTAGGTGTAGGTGGTAGGGACCCACAATGGAACTGAGAGAACAGGAAGGGGGGAGGGCAATGGAGGGGGCAGCCATTGAAATTGTGCTGGGTAGGGGAAGGTATGGTGGTAGGAGTGGAACATGCCTGCGTAGAAGAGGGGTTAGATATCTTACATCTATCCCCTCTTCTGGTCCCACTTCTAGCCAGAAGGAATCAGGTGACCATGTCAGCGAGCCCACGGGCTACATGGTGCTGTTGTTAAATGCCAGGTCAGTACAAAATAAGACCACCCTCATCCATGATGTCATTTTGGATGAGGGTGCTGACCTGGCATGTATTACTGAGACCTGGGTGGGAGAGGAGGGTGGAGTCCCCCTTTCCCAGCTATGCCCACCTGGGTACTCAGTCCAGCACCAGTGTCGTCCGGTGGGCCGGGGAGGTGGAGTTGCTATAGTCTACAGGAGTTCCATTTCCTTGGCCAGGCTTCCTGTCTCCTCGGGAAAAGGTCTGGAGGGCCTGTATTGTGTGTTGGGCTCATGAGACAGATTGGGGATTCTGTTGGTGTACCGCCCACCCTGCTGCATTCCAACAGTCTTCCTGCCTGAGCTGACAGAGGTGGTCTCAGACCTGGTGTTGAAGACCCCCAGACTGTTGATACTGGGGGATCTCAACATCCATGCCGAGGCTACCTTAACTGGAGCAGCTCAGGACTTCATGGCCGCCATGACAACCATGGGGCTGTCTCAACATGTCATCGGCCCAACACACCAGAAGGGCCACACTCTAGACCTAGTTTTCTCAACGGGACTGGGGGATGGTGGTTTGGATGTGGAGGGGTTGGCTTTGACTCCATTGTCATGGTCAGACCACTTCCTGGTCAAGTTTAGGCTATTAGCTACTCCAACCCTCTGCAAGGGTGGGGGATCCATTAAGTTGATCCGCCCTCAGAGACTAATGGATCCGGATGGTTTCCTGAAAGCTCTGGGGGATTATCCAGCTGACATGATCGGCGCTCCTGTCGAAGCTCAGGTCACCTTATGGAATAGGGAGATGACCCGGGCAGTTGACATGATCGCACCTAAGCGCCCTCTCCCACTACGCAGAGCCCGGACAGCTCCGTGGTATACATCTGAGTTGCGGGCAATGAAGCGGGAGGGGAGACGGCTGGAGCGCAAGTGGAGAAAATATCGCAGTGAGTCTGATCAAACACGGCTTAGAGCCCATTATCGAGCCTATTCCGTGGCTATACAGTTGGCGAAAAGGCAGTATTTCGCCAACCGTATTGCTTCCTCAGAGTGCCGTCCAGCGGAGCTGTTTCGGGTGGTCCGGGAACTTCTTCAGCCAGGAGATAGGGTGGAGGCCCAGGACCATTCGGCGGCACGCTGTGAGGAGTTTGCTGTTCACTTTGAGGGAAAAATTGCTCAGATTCGCAGTGAACTGGACTCCACTATTGATACAGTATCAAGGGATGTGTCCAGTGCACCGTGCTTAGGTCCAGTGTTATTGGATGAGTTTCAATTGTTGAGACCCGAGGATGTGGACAGGGTGCTTGGCTCTGTCCGTTCCACCACCACACTGCTCGACTCTTGCCCTTCTTGGCTAATTGAAAGATCTGCCAAGGGGGTTCGCACCTGGGTCCAAGAAGCTGTAAATGCCTCTTTAAGAGAGGGAGTGGTCCCTGCTGCCTTAAAAGAGGCAGTAATCAGACCACTCCTAAAAAAACCTAACCTGGACCCAGGACTGGTGGTCAACTACCGACCAGTAGCGAACCTCCCTTATTTGGGCAAGGTGTTGGAGCGGGTGGTGGCCGGACAGCTCCAGGCGCTGCTGGATGAAACGGATTTTCTAGATCCATTTCAATCTGGTTTCAGGCCGGGTTTTGGAACAGAGACTGCCTTGGTCGCCCTGTACGATGACCTTTGCCGGGAGAGAGACAGGGGGAGTGCAACCCTGTTGATACTCCTGGACCTCTCAGCGGCTTTCGACACCATCGACCATGGTGTCCTTCTGGATAGACTGGCCAGGTTGGGAGTTGGAGGCACCGCTTTGCGGTGGTTCCGATCCTTCCTGGCTGACCGTGTCCAGAAGGTGGTGCTGGGGGATAGTAGCTCTGCCCCTTGGCGTTTACGTCATGGGGTTCCACAGGGCTCAATACTATCCCCCATGCTGTTTAACATCTACATGGAACCGCTGGGAGAGGTCATCAGGAGGTTTGGGCTGAGGAGTCAGCAATATGCTGATGATACTCAGCTCTACCTCTCATTCTCCACCAATCCAGGTGAGGCGGTTTCTGTTCTGAACTTGTGTCTGGGCCAGATAATGGACTGGATGAGGGTTAATAAATTGAAACTCAATCCAGACAAGACGGAAGTGCTGTTAGTGGGTGCTTCGTCAGACAGGCTAGAGGGCCACTTCCCTGTTCTGGATGGGGTTGCACTCCCCCTAAGGGACAGGGTCCGTAGCTTGGGGGTGCTCCTGGACCCCGGTCTAACTCTGGAAGCCCAGGTGGACTCGGTGGCCAGGGGTGCCTTTCTCCAGCTGCGGAATATATACCAGCTTCGCCCCTACCTAGATGAACGGAGCCTCATGACAGTTACACATGCACTGGTAACATCCCGTATTGATTACTGTAATGCGCTTTACGTGGGGCTGCCTCTGAAGACGGTTCGGCGATTGCAACTGGTTCAGAATCGTGCGGCACGGCTGGTGAGTGGTAGGGTTGCCAACGAACACATCACACTGATTCTGTATAACCTTCATTGGTTACCAGTTGCTGCCCGAGCCCAATTCAAAGTGCTTGTTTTGACATATAAAGCCCTAAACGGCTTAGGACCTAGATACCTGAAGGACCGCCTCCTTCCATATGAACCCACCCGGCAATTAAGATCTAGTCAGGGAGCCCTCCTGAAAGAGCCATCCCTTAAGGAGGTGAAGGGGATGGCTTGCAGGAATAGGGCTTTTTCAGCAACTGCCCCCAGACTATGGAATACCCTCCCAAATGAGACTCGCCTGGCACCGACGTTGCTAACATTTTGGCGCCAGGTAAAAACCTTCCTATTCCAAAAGTTTTTTAACTAATGATTGTGGGCCCTGATGGCAATTTTAGTGGTGTGTTTTTTAATGTATTGTATTTATTGCATCTACATGTTTTATTGTTCTAATTTTATTGTATTTTGATGTTTTAACTGTTCATTCTGATTGTGAGCCGCCCAGAGACCTTTGGGTAGTGGGCGGCATACAAGCTAGGTAAATAAATAAATAAATAAATAAATAAATAAATAAATAAATAAATAAGTAGGGAGTCAAGTGATAAAAGGAATAACTGGCAAGTTTGGCCTTGGAGTTCCAAATGAAGCAGGGCAAAGGTTAATAGACTTTTTTCAAGAGAACATGCTGGTCATTGCAAGCACTCTTCCAACAACACAAAAGGCGACTCTACACATGGACATCAGCAGATGGACAATACCAGAACCAGACTATGTTCTCTGCAGCCAAAGATGAAGGAGCTCTATACAGTCAGCAAAAATGAGACCTGGTGCTGACTGCGGCTCAGATTGTCAGCTTCTTATTTCAAACTTCAAACTTAAACTGAAGAAAGTAGGGAAGACCACTGGGCCAGTCAGGTACAATCTAAGTCAAATCCCTTATACACAGTGGAGGTGAAGAATAGATTTAAGGAACTAGATTTGGTGGACAGAACACCTGAAGAACGATGGATGGAGGCTTATAACATTGTACAGGAGGCTACAATTAAAACCATTCCAAAGAAAAGAAAATGCGAGAAAGCAAAGTGGCTGTCAAATGAGGCCCTACAAATAGCGGAGGAGAAAAGGGATGCAAAATGCAAGGGAGAAAGGGAAAGATACAGAAAACTGAATTCAGACTTCCAAAAAATAGCAAGGAGAGACAGGACAGCCTTCTTTAACGAACATGCAAAGAAATAGAGGAAAACAATAGAAAAGAAAAAAGATCAGAGATCAAGAAAATTGGAGATATTAAAGGGGCATTTTGTGCAAAGATGGATATGACAAAGGACAAAAATGGTAGGGAGCTAACAGAAGCAGAAGACATCAAGAAGAGATGGCAAGAATACACAGAGGAATTATATCAGAAAGATCTGGATGTCCCTGATAACCAAGATAGTGTAGTTGCTGATTTCAAGCCAGACATCCTGGAAAGGGAAGTCAAGTGGGCCTTAGAAAGCTTTGCAAACAACAAGGCCAGTGGAGGTGATGGCATTCCAGTCAAACTATTTAAAATCTTAAAAGAGGATGCTGTAAAGGTGTTACACACAACATGAATGCAAATTTGGAAAACTCAGCAGTGGGTAGAGGACTGGAAAAGATCGGTCTACATCCCAATCCCAAAGAAGGGCAACACCAAAGAATGCTCTAACTATCATACAATTGCTCTCATTTCACATGCTAGTAAGGTTATGCTCAAAATTCTACAAGGGAGGCTGCAGCAGTATGTGGACAGAGAACTCCCAGAAGTGCAAGCTGGATTTCAAAGGGGCAAAGGAACTAGAGATCAAATTGCCAACATGCACTGGATTATGGAGAAAGCTAGAGAGTTCCAGAAAAAAATCTACTTCTGCTTCACTGACTATGCCAAAACCTTTGACTGTGTGGACCACAACAAACTATGGTAAATTCTTAAAGGAGTGGGAGTGCCTTACCACCTTATCTGTCTCCTAAGAAATCTGTATGTGGGACAAGCAGCAACTATCAGAACTGGATATGGAACAACTGACTGGTTTAAAATTGGGAAAGGAGTGCAACAAGGCTGTATAATGTCACCTTGCATTTTTATATGCAGAGTACATCACGCAAAAGGCAAGACTGGATGAATCATAAACTGGAATTAAGATTGCCGGAAGAAATATCAACAACCTCAGATACGCAGATGATACTACACTGATAGCAGAAAGTGAGGAGGAATTTAAGAACCTCTTAATGAGGGTGAAAGAGGAGAGTGAAAAAATGAGCTGAAGCTCAACATAAAAAAAACTAAGATCAGATCATGGCCACTGGTCCCATCACCTTCTGGCAAATAGAAGGGGAAGAAATGGAGGCAATGACAGAATTTATTTTCTTGGGCTCTGTGATCACTGCAGATGGTGACTGCAGCATAGAAATTAGAAGATGCTTGCTTCTTGGGAAGAAAGTGATGGCAAACTTAGGTAGCATCTTAAAGAGCAGAGACATCACTTTCCCAACAAAGGTCTAGATAGTCAAAGCTATAGTTTTTCCAGTAGTGATGAATGGAAGTGGAAGCTGGACTATAAAGAAGGCTGATCGTCGTAGAATTGACACTTTTGAGCTGTGGTGCTGGAGGAGACTCTTGAGAGTCCCCTGGACTGCAAGGAGATCAAACCTATCCATCCTGAAAGAAATCAACCCTGAATGTTCACTGGAAGGACAGATTTTGAAGCTGAGGCTCCAGTACTTTGGCAACCTCATGAGGAGAGAGAGCTCCTTGGAGAAGTCCTTGATGTTGGGAAAGAATGAAGGCAAAAGGAAAAGGCGATGGCAGAGAATGAGATGGTTGGATGGTGTCATTGATGCAACCAACATGGATCTGACCAAACTCCAAATAAATAATAAAATAAATATTTGCTATGATGTACTCTGAGAACATCCAACAAAGGCTGGGCGTACATCAGAGGAAGAGGAATAGGAAAAGGGGGCAGGACCCCCTTTAGCTAAAGATCAGTGCAAGTTCTGCAAACAATTTGGGGTTGGGACTACCCCACAGGGAAGCACTGTTTTGGAGTGAGCAGCACAAATGGCTCTAGGATAAGTCCAAGGCATGCAAGGGTGATTGGATTATGGGGTTCAGAACCTCCCGCCATGGTGAATTTGAAGGTGGACGTCAGACTTTCCCCTTCCTCACAGACATTGAGTCAACTTACTGTGTCATCATGTACCGCCAAAGGGAAACTATGGGAAATCCTCTCTCAAGTCAGAGAAAATGGTAATGGGAGCATCTGGACAACCCATGAGAGTGCCAACACTTTCCCTGCTCCCTCTTGAGATATTGGGACAAAGATTAGACCACCAATTTTTATATATCAGAACAATGCCCAACTCGTCTGCTGGAAAGGATCTTAAGTTACAGGCTAAATTGGAATGTTCAGAAAATGGGTGTATGATGCAGTTTGGAAACTCAGAGGCTAAGGCATTCAGGTTGACCCTGAGAGGATGAACTATGGAACAGACCCACCTTTGAACCCAGGTCATAGATTAGGTACTTCCATGGGCATAGGCAGAAGGGACACTTGGGAAAAACCAAGTGGGCTACACCATTTGAAGTCCTTCTAAAACCTGGATGATGCCAGGTTCAGATTAAACAATACCCATTAAAATTGAATCATAACGGAGGTTACAGGACATCCTTCTAGCTCTTTTGAGGTCACACAACTTATAGTTTTTCATGAGTCTGAATTTAGCACTCCCATAATAGGGTTACCCAAGAAAGAAGAGAACCATCTGCTGGTTCAGGACCTCCAGGCTGTTAACAGTGTTACTCAAGACATCATGCTAGTCATCTCATACCTATATACACTAGTTCTGGGACATCATACACATTTCACTTTTTTGGATTTAAAATATGCCTTCTTTACAATCCAACAGTCCATTCCATGGGAATGATGCCGGCACCTTATTGATGCCCCTACTTGAAGCAGAAACAAGCCTCAGAAATAAGGGGCAAAATTGAATGATGAGGGGTAATTGGTTTCTTCTGACATTTGTCTATTTGACGGTTACTTCATGCAGTTTCTCATCGCGGGAGGAAGTTCCTTCCGACTTGATATCGGTTGCGGTCACGTGGTCTTATTGCGGGACAGTCCCTCCCCCTGTGTACTCACGGGTCGGATTTCTTTTCCCGTAATGACAGAATCCACACGTCCTCGTTTCGCTACGAACTGTGATTTTCGGCACCGCGCCATGTGTTTCTCCCCTTTGCCAGAATTTTGGTTTATCGGTCTTTCGATTGTCCAATATCTATCCTTCAAACCTGAACTGCGTGCGTGTTTGTTTAAGATGTTTCCGCGCTAGCACCGCATGTATTGAAAACTCCATTGGCAAGTTCGCTACCTCTGTGTTTCCGTTCTCCAGCCACTAGGTGGTTTCTGACATTACAGAATGAATGTCCTCTGTTTTGGTCCTCCAAGGCAGAGACACGGTACCTGAGGACTGTCTACTCCTGTTAAGGCAACTTCCGTCCTGCCCTTTCCTCCTCCCTCTCTCTATTTTCGACATGGCTCCTCTGCGTGTCCGCAACACACACCGACCGTCCTGCCAGCTTCTTCCTCTTCTAAACACTGTAATTTTCAACGTAAATGCAATATTTCACTCTATTTCTCTTGTTGGAAGAATGATGGATGACTCCGATGATGACTATGATGGGTTTCTTGGTGCAGCAGACAAACTAGCTGAAACTGTTTTCTGGACTATTGCGGAGTGGAGGGTGACATCTCCTAGGCAGAAAATATGTTGGAGCTATCCAGGTAGATCGCCCTGGTTCCATGAAACAGTTCTTCAGTACTGGGATGACTTGGAATGGATCAAGAACTTCCGTATGACTAGACAAACTTTGTTTGAAATTTCAGAAACACTTCGACCGTTCCTAATGAGAAAGGACACAGTTATGTATTCTGCTGTACCAGTTGAGGAGAGAGTTGCAATTGGGGTTTACTTCCTAGCAAGCCGTTCATGTTACCGTACAATTCCTCTAGTATTTCAAAAGGGGACTTCCACCGTTGCTAGCATCGTGGTTGAGGTTTGCTTGGCAATAGAGCACACAATGTGAGGAAAGAAGTTCATATATCAGACTTCAGTAAGGTATGTTGCTGCCCTCAATTTCCTGCATATTATTGCAACTCGGGGGTTTTCCTGATACCACATTTCAGTGTCACTTCCCTCAAACACTTATTTATTGGTTTACTTGTGATATTGCTCTGTTTAAAATTTAAGCCGCTTATACTAGGGCAACTTAAACCACTGCCCAAGTTTTAGTCCCATTATATCCGCTGCCTCCTATAACCTGGAAGGCTCCTGGTCTGTGCTCAGTCTGTGTTTACACCTCTCTATCTTATGTGCCTTAACCTTCATCTCCTCCTAATTTCTATGCTTCTACTAACTGCCTCTTGCTCTCCGTCATGTGCATCGAGTTCCAGAAGTTGTATCCACTACTCTCCTGTTCTGCTGTTGCTTTGATTGGATAACTTCATTGTATAAAGTTCAATGGGCTTCCTCCCCCACTCCTCCTCCTCCTCTGCTGATAAGAACCCCTCACAGCAAACTACTCCCTATAGTACTTTAGTTTGTATTTCTCACTAAGTAATGACCTGTGTCATTACTTAATGCTACCCTTTCTAATCTTTACCCCCCGAAAAGTATCTTACCATTAATTATCGTGATTGTGAAACCTTTGCCTTGAATTCCTAACATCCGCTACTCTCATAACTGCTTAGTATCACTGGCGTGTGCAGTCCTGTTTATGAGAAATTACTTCTATACTTTCAACTTATACGTTCAATACTGGAGGTCCATTGCTTTTTATCCAATTTGAAGGAACTATTGCTGCCTACTACTTTAATGTAGAATACTTAAATTTTCCCCTACTGCCTGCAAACACTTATAATACTACCTTTCTTTATGTTTTGCTCTGCTTATTCTCATTATGATTTGGTTTGCTTAAACACTACAGGCCCATATGTGTCTTGCCTCGTCCCCAGCCAAGTACTACGCAAATATTACTATATCAACTCCCCTTTAAGACAAAACCATGTACCAATTTCCAACCCAACCATATTACCACATTCTCTTACCAATGACTCTTCTGAAAATTCAATGTAATTTGATTATAACCACTAAACTACTTATCCGCTATGCTTCTCTGGTAATTGATAATTGGTTCTCCTTTTGAGTTGCCCATTACCTTTTCCAACTCATAAACCATGAATTACTCATGTACTCAATTGAGAAACAAAAAAGTTCAGTTTTATCCGCTGGACTCGATATCAACTGACTCTCTTCTTTCCTTTCAGATGACAGCAACAACCTCAAAACTGGGGTTCCCCCATTGCTTGGGGACAATTGATGGAACACATATTGCTATTACGGCCCCTAAACTGCAGGGGCAGGCTTATTATAACAGGAAGTCCTTCCACTCCGTTCTACTACAGGCCACGTGTGATGGTGATGGTGTATTCTTTTCAATGCTTGCTGGCCATTCCGGAGTTAATCATGATGCTCATGTCTTTAGGTCCTCAAAACTGTTTCGCAGAATGGAGGACGGAACTCTCATTCCTGGTAACCCAATGTTTACCTACGCGGGTCTTTCTATCCCTCCATTAATACTAGGTGACGGGGCATATCCACTATGCAAGTGCCTAATGAAGCCATATGCAGTTCCCAGAAACGATACAGAGAAGCACTACAGTAAGGTTTTTAACAGAACCAGGAACGTTGTTGAAAGGGCCTTCGGTAGGCTAAAGGCTAGGTTCAGAAGACTCTCTGTTAGAATGGAGGCTCGCATTGAAAACGTGAACTCCATTATTGCATCTGCTGTTGTGCTGCATAACATTTGTGAAAGGAAGAAGCACGCTATTCCTGAGGATGACTCAAACATTTGCATCAATGATGAACAACAACTACGTGAAAGAAATGATGACTATAACGTGCGGGCTCATTCAGAAAGAATGGAGGCTGAAGAAGTTAGGACAGCAGTGGCAGAGTACCTTTACACTCATGTGAAGTAGTTTTTCAGTTCCTCGATTTGTTCAGTTTATCACACATAACCTATACTGCATCCATCCCAGGAGGTACCTCACACAAACAGCAGCCAAACCTTGTACTAGTACACATATGCCAAATAAGGAATGCATACACTTATGCACCTCTGAGAAACCCTTTTCCCCTCCTGATTTTTTAATCTGGTAGTAATGATGTAACATTTTTTCCTCCACATTTAATTTAACACACTGCTTTTTCCATAGAACTGGTATTTTTAAATGAAATTGCAAATGCTTTTGTCTGCTATACACATCAAAAGGGGTCTCTGTGCTGTTTGTTAATAATAGGTAGTGCTCATTTATTGACTGTAACCTGGAATGCAATCCATTGTTGAATCCAATCACTGTATTCCTGAAATGAAAAACTATAATTATGTTACCATCCCTCGTTCCAAAAAAAAACACAACAACCCGTTACAGGGTACGTTACAGGTAGTTGCAGTCCTGGACTTCATTAAAGCATGCCACCTAATAAAAATCTGCACTCTACATAAGGAGGTACCTCCTTTGTGTGTACTCAGATGCTTAGAAACCACAGGTATCAACGCACCAAGGGGTCAATTGGGAACATATAGATGATACTACAGACCACTTGATGGAAGTATGCAACATGTTCCTTAAAACGACTATAGCTCCGGAGAACAGGGGGTGGGGTGGGTGGGTGGGTGGGTAAATCGCATGTAAAGCCAAGTATAATTGGAGGCCGGATGGGGGTTCTAGGGAATCTACAGTCCATGTACACTATAAGCTCCCCCATGGAATATGGTGAGAAGCCTTACACTAAGGAACCTCTTAACGTACATAAACGAACAAACCTGTGTGTGTGAGAATAAAGGCACTGGTTCGATAAAGGTTACAAAGTACTGCTGGGCCTGCTTAAAGCGGAGAGATGGAAGGTCCACTCCCTCTGATAAAATAGAACAACTGCCGGTCCAACGATGAAACTTGTGCTTTGCAGATACAGAAAACACTAAAGTAGTTTTTTCTTAACCCACTATGTACTAACTCAGTGTAAATACATACCACCAGATTTGTTAAATTCATATTGCTTTTATGCCTAAGAAATGTGGTTTACCATACTCCTTGTTAAGGAGTCAGTCACAGGCCAGATGCAGGGGACTGGCTGGAGGAGAGTAGACAGAGAAATAGTAACATTCACCAGCAAACTCACATGGAAGGGCCACTGTCAGATACACGATACAGGAATAGAATGGCCTGTTGCCTTCCGCCTTATCCATTCACTCTCCTCTGATGTTTTTATTTTCCTCTGAATAATGACTCCTAAGTTACATTTCAACAAGCCAATCCAATGATCATTTAATGTAAGCTGATGAATCCATATTAATACAAGAAATAATTTTATTAAGCAACAATTAATACTATAACCTGAGTTCTAAATTACGTTTCTGCTGTTTCTCCAGCACCTCTTAAATGCAAGTAGTAAAAAAAATGCTTGGCTGGCCTGTTACTGCAAGTTCGAAAGCTCATCACACAGGGCCTGTTTTCAACTGATGAGGATGCTTTCTTATGCTAAAATTACACCTGGGTGTTGCTGTAAACAAGAAGAAAGGTGCTACAATGTGTAACAGAAAAGCAATTGCTTTCTGATAAAGGGGTTGTTACCTTTACCTCAAAAGATGCTCACTGGTAATATTGAGATGTTTTCCTTTGAGCAGCTGCAATGAACATATCCTGGATGATCTTTGTATCCATATAAGAAAAAAATTACATACGTTTTCCTAAACTAATGACTATAAGCACATAATTAAAAGGAAATGCTTAGTTTAATTATTGCCCGACTGAACACAAAAAGTTCGTCAAAGCTGCCTAGCTAGCCTGATTCCCCTAGTAACATAGTTCACCACTGCAGGCCTCTGTAGTACTGATTACCATGTTTTATTATGTTAAAATGACACCTTGGTGTTGCTGTAAACAGGAAGAGAGGTGCTTACCTGCAGATGAGGCCAGCGTTTGCTTCCTTAATAGAGGATAGCATTCCCATCCCTCCGTAGCTGCTATTTTTCTCAAAATAAAATGGAGGAAGATGATGACTTGGAGTCAACTGAGGGAAGCATCATGCATAGAAAAGGAAAAAGAGGAGTTATTTGGGGTAATGCGGAAACATGAGCTTTAATAAAGGTATGGGGAGAGGTGGATATTAAGTATGCACTGTCTTCACTCAAGAGGAATTATGAGATTTTCGAAGTCATCTCCAAAGAACTTTCCAAACTGGAATTCCACCGTTCTGCTGAAGAATGTCGATCAAAGACGAAGTGTTTGAGGAAACTTTACAAGCAAGCTGTCCTGCACAACAATACATCGGGCTCCGGTCGATCTAAATTCCTATGGTACGATGAGATGGTACAGATTTTCAGAACTGATACTTCGATCCACCCCCTACGTCTGACTGAGAGCGAGTCACAAATGGAAGCAGGTATGCATAACCGTCAAACATTAGTGAAATTAAATACTAGTACATGTATAACATTATTATTTAATATGTACTACATTAACACTGCGGAGTTGTTCCTTTTTAAACCTTGCAAATCCGGATGACTGCATTGGCAGGTATCCCTATCTACATATTCGTCCTCTCAGCCTAACGAACTTCCGATATTCTGCAATGGTAACTTGAAGGTATTGTCTCGAAGCAATGACTACTGTAGTAATGGGGCGAAATTACAAATATTCTCTGAAATATTGTCCCAAGACAATAATTTAGATCCGCTTCACAGTAACAAACGAACATGAATGTTTTAGAACAAAGACTAGTGGCATATTGAATAATCTAGTACTGGTAACGAATACTTCAGCCAGTTACTGGTTTAGTAAAGAAAAAAAATGGTGAATGTCTGCTAGCAGTATAACATAAATCAAGGATTGATATTAAAATGGGTAATACCTGTATTTTTATTTGTTCAGTCCTCAAGAATCCCTTTAAGGTTCTCTCACTTTCATGTCCGCAGGACAAGATTCAATCGTTATAGAGAATGAGGAGATGGTTACCATAGATCTATATGAAAGCAACGACCTGCTATTTTCTTCAGCTGCACCCTCGGATGCGTCTATAGTGGGTAAGTATTTATATTTGGAGTACTCATTAGTTGTGAATAACAGAACTTACTATAAACTGGCTTTGTTATGCAAGGTGTTAAGAAACCCCTGATCCTCTGTAATTATTGAAGACTTGCATCTGTCCGGCTCCCGTAACCTTAGCGGGCTGCTGTGAAAACTGTTAATGCTAATGGTCTTAATTATTGCTTCAAATAGAAACCTTCAGCATGGATGGAACAGAGGTGTCAACATCTGCTGAGTCCCCCCCAGTAACTACTGTTGTTTCATGGAGCACTGGTAAGGGCAAACCTCATTGCTGATATGTTTAAATTGGGAACTTAAATAACAAAAAGCCTGTCTGACAAACCGGTTGAAAAACATAAGAACTGCCTGGGGAAGGTGGAAATATGTTTACCATTAATCTATATGAGAGGATTCGATACAGCATATACATTGGATCACTCTATTCTCAATGCATTCCTGGGATTCTTTGTGTAGTGGTAATTTGTGTTTACATACTCTCTTTCTGAGAAACTTTATTCCATCATACTAGGTGCAAAAGTATACTGTATGATTACTGTCTTAACACATATGTGATTAAGATACATGTGCCATACTTCGGTAATGGATTTCATCTGAAGTACCTCAATGTAGCAGCACACTCTACCTCAATGTTCTTTTTGCATTGAAACCTAGAAGTAACGCATTTAACACTACGTATATGGGTCCATCATTTCCGTTTCAGTCAGAAAACGTTTAGTATCCTGTGCCATATGCACTTAAATCATTCATATGGGGGAAAAGAATAGTGGCCCTAATGACACAAAACTGAATCTAGTAATTGCCCATGAGTTTTAAAGCCAGGGTATTAAAATCAAAACTGTATACTATTATTGGTATCCTTAACAGTGGACTTAAACATTTACTTCATTTTGAATGTTAGAATCACCTGTGGGTGTGAGACATAACAGCAGCCACGGTCATGAAACAATTGGTGATATAACATTGATTGGTCTTTTTAACCTTCGTTCATCAAAATATAACCCCGGATCACTTGCTAAAAAACAGAATCATAACATGCCCGGGGGGGGGGGTAGGACTACTGAGTATTTTCAGGCGATCACAATTTCAGCAGTGTTTAAAAAGTGATTCTGGAACAGCCGGAGCTATGGATTTTTTCATGTCCTTTCAGTACAACGTGTGTTAATTGCCTATATACACCGTTATCCCTTGTGTGTGTTTATTCCTCTTGGCTAAATCCACTTTCTTTCATTTTCCACAGAAAGCAGAGAGACATGCAACTATGAGGCAACCCCAGACCCTGCCAGCAGGTTGGCTCTGATTAGGAAGAGGAAACAAAGGGCATCCGCAGCAGCAAGACTGGACAACACCCTTTGTGGATTTGTGGCATGGGTGAAGGAGAATAATGGCCGCAGGGAGCAGAGGGTTTCAGGAAGAGACATAGAGCAGAAAAGGTTCCATGACGAAGTGATTAACAACATGAGAGTGGCATCGACAACACTTGTTAGGCTAACTGACTACATAACAGGAAACAACTGTGGTTGCTCAGAGAGGGGGAGTAAGATTATCACTGAGTCCTCCATTGGAATACAAACCAATGGTGATATTGGTTCTGCGGGAGGTTATGCCAATCCAGGACACCATAGTAAATCAGGGAAAAATCAGGTGCCAAAAAGACAACTGGAGAAATGCTACAGTAATGTATTTGTTTCAGAATCAGATGATGAATCTGAAACAGAAATAGAGTCCCTTTTGGGAGATGAGAAAAAAGTTGCAGATGGTAAAGCCATGGAGGGAGTTTCCCAAAGCACCCCGGTCTCCAGCAAGACCATTAAGAGTATAAAGACATCAAAAAAAACTGCACTACCCTTCTTGCTGACAGGGGCACAAGTTCTAATGAAAAATCAGGGGATATAAACTACTCCCCGTACCTAATTGCGAAGGATGAGATAGCCAGCACACAAAGGACTCCAAGGAGAAGTCCGGGTAAAAGGCTTAGGAAAAAAACACAGGTATTCTCTCCTTAGTAGTTAATTCTACCGATGGAAATTAAGAGTACTACAACGGCTTTTAGCTGTTGTTCACAGTCCTCCTAAAGTCAAGGGAATCTATAAATTTGTTCGCCACACAAATGGAGTCAAACGCGTGACTCTGGGTCATTTGAACATATATTCTTAGGAAGAAATGCTTTTAGGGAATTGATTACTGTTGCTCGGTAGTACAGCCTCTTCCTCGCTCTCTCCCAAATAATACTTATGTATGGCTACTACTGCATGCAGAATAAAAAAATGGTACTAAACACAGGTTCAGTGTGTCTTCACTTACAACTCTCTCCATTACATTTAAACTTTATACAAGCATGGAGTGGAGAGTCCACATTATCAGAACTTTGCTCTGAGTCAGTCCTCCCCAATCAGAAAGTAACCATTGGGAATAGGTGATAAAGAAAACTTTCTGCATTTCTATAACAGGTGCTTGTTACTCCTGAAACTCAACTACACTTTCAACTGATATTTAAAGGAGCCACTTAGGCCCATCCTGGGAAGCTGTTAGAAGCACAATCCTTAACATACTCATTGACTAAAGTTAAGGAACAATAAGAAGCATTCATATACAGAGCTGCTTGCTTGGAATATTTGTGGATAATTGCAGGGAGCAAACTCCAGGTACCAAAGCATTTCCGGCTGTCAAACGGGGAAAGCCTCTAATAACCAGTGCCTTCCACTACGAAAAAATTGTGTTATGCGTCAATAGGTTTCTTCCCAAAACTATTTATTGTAATCAAATGTACTAACAGCAGAGTATTGTTTCTGCATTGATTTTTTAATGTAGAAAAAAAAAAAAAAAGGGTAGGGCAGCGGGAGAAGTGGCAAATTCTTGCTTGGAAAAAACTTTAAAAATTATATACACACAAAAAGAAAGGGAGTAGCATAAGTACATTAAGTGTTAAAGACAGGGATATTTTGAACAGGCAACAGCACCGCAGTTAATTTGGTGTTGAAATCACAATCATGATCTGTGCCATAGGAAACTTTCTTTAAAAGATATTGCATCAACACCCCGCCTTCTTCTCCCTGTAATCCTACTTTACAGCAGCTGATATCATTCAGCAGTGAATACGTTCCTTATTTTAACACAGGCCAATTTTATTCGACAGGCATACACACCTGTGGAAGGCGCACCCCCAAATAAGGTGGATTTGATAAGCATTCCCTTCGGTAGGGAATACTAGTTATAGAATTTTCATGTTGTTCATGTTGAACAGTACCTTAACCTATGTTCATTTCAAATAAACTGCCTATTGAACTGAACAGAAGCCGCTTTCTTTAATTAATGTACGCTACTCATGTTCCCATATCCCTGCAGGAGGATTGGTAGTTTGGATTGGATACCTACAGCTTCATTGTAGAGTAAAGTGCAGCTGAAATACTGTAGCCAAATTACACACACATGTAGGTGTGCACATAATTTTTTTCTGTTACCCCATTCCTGTCTGTATGTGTTCTCCTCATGGGGAACACTCTCCTCCATAACTTGGACGGTGGTATAATCCCATGCAGATTGATTTTCATGCTCTCCTTTGCCAATTTCATGTTCATCAATCGTCCAAGGCCGCTCTTCTTCCAAATCCCACTGGATCAAAGCTCTCCTCATCCATCCGTTGGCCGAATACCTGCTCTTTCTTGCAGGCCAATCTTCATCCATGGCCCACTTCCTATGGAAAACTTAAACAGAGACAGTCTGTTGATATTTATTAGGGAACCAGACTATGTTTAGATTTACAAGTTGGTACTTCTAACCTACATAAGCGGGACTCTCATGCCAGTAATTAATTTACAGGGTTTGCTCACAATGTTATGAACGTAAACATTAGCATTGACTGATGGTAGAAGACAAAAACATTAATCTTACCTGCTGGGAAATTTATCAGACGGGTGTGGCTCCCTTGCTGGAACCCAAGTAAACTTCAAGTCCTGCCAGTAGTCTGATTCCTGTAATTCGGGTGGTGTTAGAGGTTAAAGGGGAGTGAAAAAAGTTGCACCAGGTAGTTATTTCTTGATTGTTTGTGCTCACTGGAATAGGCAAATCAAACTCAAGGTAGGTGTTCTCAGGGTGGTGTGATTGCACTACAGGAATTCACTCTCGCCTGTTAATCAGAACAAGGAATTCAAAGTTAGTACCTCACCAGTATTACAAGTTGCAATGGATTTCCGGGTACTCAGAATCCACTAGTCAGCACGCGCAATGCAAGAACAATTTATACTTCTGCAAGACCAGCTGTAGGTAGACCGGTGTGTGTGTGTGGGGGGGTGAACATAACCTTAAGTTGCAAGTACTGGGTGCTCTACATGAATAGGACTGCCATCCAGGTCTCCCACTCAAACGATGACTCCACACCCTCATTTCTGCCTGCTTCATATCTTGCATAACGCCCCTAACACCCCCCCCCCATTGAGTTTCTGGTTGTGAGAATCATACGAATCTTTTAGAGAGTACATTGCAATCACATTGCATGGGAAGGACCACCTTCGAGGTTAATGTGCATATTTGATTAAGCACATTCAATCAAGAACTAGAAACCGGCTGCAACCGTGGTGTACAAGGGCAGTTACAAAATCAACCCCTAAATTACACTCGCTTGCCGTGCTCGTTTATGACAGGTGTTTCCTCCGTTTTGGAGAAAATTAATTTAAAAAAGCAGAACCATAACCAACCAGAGGTCCAGTAGTCGGTGTAAAGACAAGACAACCAGAAATGTTATGGAACTGAGTTTGCTTCCGAGTCAGATGACGTGGTCTTATAAAGAATTATAGTGTCCTTTGGCGGAAGGGAGCCCAGATGCTGCTGTTAAGGCCAAGGGTATTTGTTGACATGTTTCTCATGTCTCATTCAACACCAGTTTAATTGAATAACCGGAAGAGATGAGTATATCCCCACACCTGATTGTGAAGGAGGAGAGAACAAGTATGCCAAATCACTCCATAGAGCTGTCCAGGAAGAGGGTAAAGGTACATGATAGTCATGCAGTTAAAGATAAATTGGTTTTATTCAGGTAGGTGATTACTTTAAATGCATAATAGGTAGGATTTTTGGTTACATTCCAAAGGTATTTGAAGGAACAGTTGGTCATTTAAACCCGTAAGTATTTGTTTTTAAAAATAGGCATTTTCTACCTGCAGGAATTTAATGGAGAGACATGATTTCATCCGCAGTTATTGTGCTTATGGTAAACATGAGTTGCCCATCATAACCCCCTATTGCAGTTGCCGCACCCCCAAATTATAACCTTTCAACACCCTCACATGTATACATTTAATTGTTTTTTCCCCCCTCCCCGGAGCCCTGCTATCGAGCCGTTATTTACTGTTAAGAAGCATAACTGGGTGGTTAATATCCAAAGGAGTGCCCTTCACCTCTCACTCCCCAACGATGCCCATGCAATGTAATTAGCCCACCTAGGCAACACCATCATTGAGTGTTAGTTGCCTATTTGATCGTGCACATGCAATCCAGAAATAGCAAGTGGCTGCATTTGTGGGGTCCATCCTTGCTCACTCAAGCAGTCCTTTCTTCACAACAGGATGTTGCCCTCATTACAGGACAAATATTGGGTCAACTACCGGATGAAACTCATATCTCCCTTCTGATCCACGATTGTTATAAACATTTTCATTAACTATTATTTTTAATAAAAATATAAATGAATGCTACTGAATTGAAACATGACAGGATTCCCGTGCTGCTTTTTATCTGTTATCTATACCAATGAATTCTTAATTCTCCTTCAAGAGGAATATTAATTCACCCCAACTTAAAATGAACTGGAAGGTTTGCAATGAAATTGGCCACAGGTATTCTGTGTATTGTGATGCAAATTACTATACTGGCATTGCAAGCTCTTCTACATCCCTTTTTTAAATTTAAAACAATTAGTACTTCCAATACACAGCTCTCTGCAGTTCATGCCTCCGTTGAAGAAAAAGAAGTTTAGTATTGAACACTACCTCCCTGTACTGATCAGAGCAGTTAGAAAAACCCCATGGCCTACTCCAAGGACAGTTATAAAGCGGGCTTCTTTTCCCTAATACTTTTGAAACAGTTATCTTTCCAGGTATTTATTTACTTATAAATGCAGTTGGCATATGCTACATTGACAATACCCTCCTTATGAATCTGAGTTTGTGAGATAACCCCACTATTTATAATGGTACTGATCCGCAGACTTAAAATAACAATATAGCTCCTTTTCAAAACATAAGGGACCGACG
>JAWVWN010002036.1:0-11872 GCA_037367305.1 Phrynocephalus vlangalii | reverse complement strand
AGGCATACAAGAACTGAGGCTTTTGACAATCACACATACATTCAATGTTTCAAAAGAGTACCAAGAAAATGAGCAATCAAAAATGCAAAAAGGCTCTCTAAATACCACCATGTTTTTTCTATATATTCTACAGCATTGAGAAACAGCTTGTGGAGTGGCTGCAGGCAATGGTCCCTCCTTGGAGAAAGACACAGTAATCTCACCAGTTCCCTAGGACGTCAGAAAGGTCTACATCCAGTGTTTCTCTGGCACAAGCACTTGGAGGGGATGGAAAGGAGGTCTGCCATTCTTCTATGGGGAGAAGGTATCAAGCCTCAAAACCAAAAGCACATGCCTTTTCTGGCCATGCTGTGAGAAGATGTGCATCTGTCTCAATGAGAACAGCTCACCAACTCTTTTTATGCTGATTTCTCCATCTCTCTCTCTCTGGACTACTCTCAACATGACTGCTTGCCCTGCATAGAATCATAAAGCTCTCTCTCTCTCTCTCTCTCTCTCTCTCTCTCTTTCTCTCCCCCTCCCCCTCCCTCCCTCCCAGATTACAGTTCCTAGAGTACTTCGGATAGCATGGTGGTGAAAAAGCCATTTCCCCCATATGTAGCCAATGCATAGACCGCCAAGCCAAGCACATGGGGTGGCCATAGTTTTGGTCATCTTGGCTTGTAGCAGAGTCTTTCTTCTCTCCATATATCTATGTCATATGGCCTTTGTGTCTTAAAAGATGCTGGGGCTTGACAGGACTGTCTGTGAGCAATCGGGAGGTTGGAGAGGTTCCTTCGACTGGTTCTCCTAAAGGATGCTTTTCTTGGACTCATCCTGGGGAGGATCAGGCCAGAAGTTGGCTACTTCTTGGTGGTTTCCCCTCCCACCACAAACAAGAAATTCAAGAGGTTCCCCAAACCTGGACCCACTGTGTTGAGCTTGGGTCTTGGCCTGCCTGTTCCCAGGGGAAGTACATTGAAAACAGTCTACCTCCTAACTAGAGATGGGCACGAATCAAAACAATGGCATTTTGGTTTTTCATTTTTCATTGCGGGTCCGTTTTGGTTCATTTTTGTTTTTCATGAATTTTTTGAAAAAAAATTGTTTCGTTTTTCGTTTTTCATTTTTACCCACTTTTTGTGCGACTTAAAGCATTTCCGCGTGCAGATGTCCCTCAACACCCCAGACCAGAGCGAAAACACTAAAAAAAATGATGCTGGCAGAGACACAGTATAGACTAGGTACGCAGGGAGGCTGCAAAGGCAACGGCGGGCATTGCCCAGGGTGCAAGGCAGCCGCAGAGTGACAGCACTGTGGGGCAAGGGAGGGTACTCACCTAGAGGTACGCACGCACACAGGGAGGCTGCAAGAGAAATCTTCTTTCTCTCCCCTAAGAGCCAGGCTGCAGCCAGCAGGAACACAGAGACACACACCTGCCTGGCTGGCCTAAAGTAATGAGTCGCAGAGTCAGCAATCCCACCCTAACTCCCACTGCAGACTGCAAAGAGGGCGGGAGCTGCCAGAGCTTTTTATGCCCTCTGTGGCTGCCATACCTACCCAGTCTGCAACCTGGGCATGCTATTGGTTGAAATTGTCCAAGAATTTACATGATTCCATCACATGGCTTGCATTGTGTCATCTATTTTGTGTCATCCTTAAAGGGAAAAGAAAAAATACATCGCAATGGGAGAAAAACAAAAACAAACGTTTTAAGGACCCCAACCCCCAGTAGGTAATAATTTCAAATAATTATCGCTGTGTTTTTACGGATGTCCAGGGCGTTTTAATACTACAGAAATCAATATTAGGCATCTGGGAGCGATTTTGGGTCGATGTCCCCTAACTCCCCTTAAAGGAAAAAAATACAGCAATCTGAGAAAAGACATAAATGCACATTTTGAGGACCCCAAACCCCCTGGTGGGTATTATCAGGCAGAATAAATAATTATTGCTGGGTTTTTACGGATATTCAGGACGTTTTTTAACATTTAAAAACAGCTCATTTCATTGCGCATCACCATTAATGAAAACGAAACGTAATGAACCTAATTTTTGTGGTTCTGTTCGGTTCGTTCCAATTTCATCACAATTTTCATTATTCGTTTCATTATGTAGTGAAACAAATAACGAATAATGGAGCAAAAAGAAAATTTCATTTCGTGCCCATCTCTACTCCTAACCAGAGAAAGTTACCTGTCCCTGGGTTTTGGCAGGCACTTCTACATTTAGAGACAGGGCAGGGGCTTCCATTTGTCTTTTAATATTCTATTTTTCATTATCTCAGCTGCCTTGAATCCCTTTTTTAAAAAGGAGAATGGCAGGGTAGAAATATTTTGAATAATTAAAGAATAATTAGGATTGAGATCCTATACAACTTGGGCCAAATGGGGAGGTAGGTCCTCTCCAGCTTTGCACGAACCAATTTCAATCCCTAGGTTATTCGGCCACAAATGTTTTTTGTATTTCATTAAAAAAATTAAATGTTCACAATTATTTTCAATGCATTCTTTGCTGGGAAAATGCATGTTCTCTTCCTAGAGGCATGCCAAAAATGGTTTCAAGCTATTATAGATCAGGGAAACCACTAACCCTCTCTCTTTTTGTTATTTAATTATGGCAGACTATAGATCAATTTTATACACAATTTTCTAGCACAAATTGCATTAAGTATGAAGGGCTTCTTCTATTAAAAATCTGATAAAATCTATCAGGAGACTTTTAAAAGCACAAAAACGTGTGCTTTTAAAAATATTCCTCTACCAGACACAGATCCAGCTAACAGAATTACTAAAGAAATTTCAGAAATCTTCATCTTGACATTGGGCACCATTACGTTATCACTGCCATTGCACTTACTTACTCTGTAACTCACCGTGGTGGAATCTTACAACAGTTACTGAAAGCTTTGAAACATCAAGTTTATTAAGGACTCGTCCCAAAGGCCAACTCCTGTGCACTAAGGCCCTTTTCTGAAATATGCTTCCACATCACCACAAAAATCCACCAGCCCAAAACACAACTGAACCCAACATTGATGAATGGGCAGTTAGTAAGTACAAAAATAAATAAATAATCTCGCAAAAAATAACAGATAAATGTTGGTGCAGATACAAGATGACTAATATCCAGCATAACGGTTCTGCTGTGTGCCAGAAGGACTAACACGGATATGAAAAGTTACTCTTGGGGGATTACAATTCACAGAATACACTAGTGGTCAAGTTTGTCTAGAGTATTCTAGTTCCAAAAAAATAACTCTTCCCTTGTTTGGGATCTGGGAAAACAATCCCCCCCATCTTTTTGCACCCCCTTCTTCTGTGTGTTCTTGAAATCCACTCTGGAAACTTTGGGGCTTTCTAGATGGTTTCCACCCCCACCAATAAAGGAAAGCCATTTATTTTCCTAACACTTTCCAAGAGGATTCAGCTCTAAGTCCCTGTGCCATCTAAAGGGAGTGCTCTGGGGTAAAGCCTCTGGGTGGGGGTGCCTGATGTTGGTGGGTTGGGAAACTCCCTCAGTTTGGGGTGTGTGACTCTCCCCATGCAGGAAGAGGTGCACAGTTTTCATGCAACTTCAAAAATGAAATACAAAGCAATATACAAGCTGTGGAAATTCAGAAAATTCAAGAAACCCAAAATATCAGTGTACCACAGGTAGTGGTGGCAGTAGAGAAAGAATCAACAGATATTGATTTACTGAAAAATGATCAAGTACAAGCCTCTCCTCTGCCCTCATTACAATCTGGTAAAAGGTAGCTGACTGAAGACCAAGAAAAGCTTAAGTAAGGAATAATGAATCACATTAAGACCTGTGAAGAAAGAATAAGATTACCATTAATTTTAGGCTTATCGCCCAGATTCGCCGGTACCTTGATGGGGACTCCCTGAGGACAGTGGTGCAGGCGCTGGTCATATCGAGGATAGATTACTGCAACGCTCTCCACATGGGGCTCCCCTTGAAACTTGTTCGGCGACTGCAGCGGGTCCAGAATGCGGCGGCCAGATTGGTGGTTGGTGCACGTAGATTTGACTGCATCACCCCCATCCTGGCTCGCTTGCACTGGTTGCCCGTTGCCTCCTGAATAAAGTTCAAGGTGTTGGTTTTGGTTTACAAAACCCTCCGTGGCTTGGCCCCTGACTATCTGGCAGAGCATATTTCCCGACGATTAGATCTGGCCCGACCCACTCGATCCTCTATGGCCCTCTCGCTCCGGGTCGCTATGCCGAAGGAGGCCCGCAAAGTGACCACTCGTAAACGGGCCTTCTCGGTGGCTAGCCCCACAATCTGGAACTCTTTGCCGAGAGAGATACAGCAAGCACCCTCGTTGGCGTCCTTCAGAAAAGCACTGAAGACATGGCTATTTAGGGATGCTTTCGGGAATTGCTAGGGAGCACCAGAGGTTTTTTTATTATTTTTTATTCCCGCCTCTTGCCAATATCGTTTGTCTGTTATGGATGCCATTGTTTTTAATTTTGTGTAAACCACCCAGAGTTCCTGCCTGGGAAATGGGTGCGGTATACAAGTATGAAAATGAATGAATAAATAAATAAATAATTAAATTCATGCCTAAGAAATTACTAGCCGACAGAAATGCTGAAATAGAAAATATTGAAAGCAGAACTTTGCAGGAAACCAACCAGTTAATATATAGTGCTGCTTTGATAGCAACGGAAGACCTAATACCAGAAAGAATAAGGAAGAAAGGTAGAATGCCGGCAGTACCAAAATGGAAGATAAGGCTCCAAAATAAAATTGGTACTTTACAATCTGATGCTAGTAAACTGAAATAAATGAAGGAAAAGACCAAAGACTATTTGATCAAGAAATACCATCAGGACAAAAGGAAAATCAAAAAAGCTCTAGAAATTGTCAAAGAGAAAATAATAGCAGTCTCAAAGAAGATTCAAAGATATGAAGATAAAATAAAACAATTCCAACAAAATAGGCTTTTTCAGTGTAACCAGAAGAGGTTCTACCAGTCAATATCTACCAAGACTGCAGACTAGACAACAGATAGCAGAGTAAAGCCATCATCAAATGAAATGCTACACTTCTGGCAGGATATTTGGGATAATACCAAGAATTATAATAAGCAAGCAGGTTGGTTAGAAACAATCAAATTGACCACAGATGCTGCTAGCTTAAATGGAATGAATATTACATATCAAATGGTAAAAGCAAGAACTAAGAAAATTAAGAATTGGACTGCCCCTGGAGAAGATGAGTTGCATTGGTTTTTGGCTAAAACATCTAACCAGTAAGCATTCAAGACTTGCTGAACAATTTGACCAAATAATCCAGCAAGGTGAAATAGATCAATGGTTAACAACAGGAAGAACATACTTAATTCTGAAAGATCCAAGCAAAGGGCCTATACCAAGCAACCATCATCCAATTATGTGCTTGCCAACAATGTTCAAACTCCTTACAGGAATAATTGCTGAATACTAAAAAGTTTGGAATTAGCAGGGATTATTGGAAGTATCCAAGAATTTATCAAGGCAACAATGAAAAAGTGAAAAACCAAGCTAACCATCTATGATGAACAAATTGGTTGTGTCAACATCAGGAGAGGAATATTTCAAGGTGATTCATTATCACCCCTGCTGTTTGTAATTGTTCTAATTCCACTGACAAAAATATTGAACAAGGCAAATATGGGCTATCAAATATCAAAAACATCAAGCTGGATAAACCATTTGCTATATATGGATGATTTGAAGCTGTATGCGAAATCACAACAAGAAATAGATCAATACAGTGCAAAATTTCGGTAATGACATTGCAATGGAATTCAGATTGGACAAGTGTGCAACCCTCAGCATCATCAGAGGAAAGATAGTAAAGACTGAACAAATTGATATGCCTAGTATAAAAACATTGGACAAAGAAGAATGTCATATGTTGGTTTGTAACATATTAACTTATGGTTTTAATAATACTAAATCTTATTCTGAACCATATTAATTAAACCATATACAAAGAGAGGGAGAGAATCTCAGAATAAGTGAGTTGGAAGGGGCCTATAAGGCCATGAAGTCAAGTCCCCTGCTCAGTGCAGGAAGCCAAATCGAAGCAGATCTGACCAATGAGTGTCCAATTTTCTCTTGAATGCCTTCAGCATTGCAGTGATCGCCCAGTCACTACCCTCTGAGGCAGTTCGTTCCACTGTCATACTATTCTAACAGTTTAGATTTTTTCCCCTTGATATTCAGCCTAAATCAGGGTCCCTGTAGCTTCAACTCAGTGGTTCTCAACCTGTGGGTCTCCAGATGCTCCTGGACTGCAACTCCCACAAATCCTGGCCAGCTCAGCTAGTGATGAAGATTCTGGGAGTTGCAGTCCGAGAGCATCTGGGGACCCACAGGTTGAGAACCACTGCTAGCCCTTTATGAACTCTGGGATTATCAAGAACAGTCCTGAACTCTGGGATTATCAAGAACAGATCCTGTTCCTCCTCTGTATGACAATCTTTCATTCATTTGAATAGGGCAATCATAGCTCCCCTCAGTCTTCTTTTCTTGGAAAGACACATGCCCAGTTCATTCCGTCTTTCCTCATAGGGCTTGGTTTCCATTCCCCTGAACATCCTTGTTGTCCTCCTCTGAACTTGCTGTTGGCATCCTTTTAAAAGTGTGGTGTCGAGAAATGGACACAGTAATCTAGATAAGGCCTAACCAGTGCCAAACCGAGGGGGCTGAGTACCTTGCGGGGTTTGGAGCCTATACTTCTTTCTAATCTAAAATCTAAATGTCTCTTGAAGATTCAGGGGGGGAAACACAGAGAAACCTGCCGCAAACAGACATAATTTACAGTTTTTGCTGTCACTGCAGACCCCTCCTTCAGGAAACCCATGGCAGCACCAATCAGGAGACACTCTCTGCCCCCCACTACCCTTTATGCCAATGTCTCTTTAGGTTTCCATTCTCTAGGCATCATGCCAGCCTGCCCGATAAATAGGTTTCATTTTCATTTCTTCCTTTAACAAACAGACACCTAGTCTTTTGCTTTCTAATTTACAGGAATAAATTGCACTCTGAATATGAGGCAGAATTACAAGGATTCAGAACTTTCAAAGTCATATTCAGGGATATTTGAACTATCCCTGTGGTATTATTTGGTGAATTTGGTATTATTTGGTGAATTTAAAATGTTTCTGAATATGAATGCACATCCCAACTAGTTAGGTATGTTTTGTACTGCAAACCTGTCAATTGTAATATTCAGATTATTGCTTTTTAAGCAGTAAATGAAAGAACAACTGTAATTTTATTAATGAGAAAATAAAATTGTGAACTCTATGAGAGGAACCCTTGGGGAGCCTGGAAGGGTAACAGATACTAATTTTTTTTAGTTACTCGAAATAATCTCACCTCTCTCTCTCTCTCTCTCTCTCTCTCTCTCTCTCTCTCTCTCTCTCTCTCTCTCTCTCTCTCTCTCTCTCTCTCTCTCTCTCTCATATTGTCCAGGCAAGCTTCATAATGCAGCATGGGAAGTGCTCATGCTCATCTCTTATTATCTCAGATAATATTTGAATAGCTGGAGGATGTATTAAAGGTGACTCGCACAGGAAATTCCCACATTAGTTCCACATTTCCTGGAATGGGGGCAGAGGTGGACATGTGGGAGCTTCCCACACAGTCTACATAACTCACATGATCTAGTTGCTCAAAACATCCACAGAAAAGAGTGGATCTAGTCACACACTTTCATTCTGCAGTATTGATACACAGCTGGTCCAAACTACTATGCAGCATTAATTAAGTTGCCATATATGCTTGTTGCTGTTGTTGTTGTTGTGTGCCATCAAGTCACCTCCAACTTAGGACGATCCTATACATCAGCCAGCCACCTCCAAAATGTTGTGCCCTCAGCTGCCCCGCTCAGCTCTTGGAAGCTAAAGCCCTTTAGGGCAGAGCTGGGGAACCTTTGGCCCTCCAGATGTGTTGGACCCCAACTCCCACACTCCTTTTGTATTGGCAATGTGGGCTCAGAATTCTGGGAGTTTGGGTCCAAAACATTTGGAGGGCTGAAGTTTCCCCACTTTAGGGAGTCAGTCCATCTTGTATTTTGTCTTTCTCTTTTCCTGTTGCCTTACACTTTTCCCAGCATTACTGTCTTTCTCTGAGGATCTTGCCTTCTTAGGATGTTCACATTTTTGCCCCCAGAGATAGTTCAGGCCTGATTTGATCTAGGACCCTCTTGTCTTTTTGACAGTTCCTGGCATCTGCAGAGCTGTCCTCCAGCCCCACATGACAAACCAATCAATTTTCTTCCTGCTAGCTTTCATAGCTACCCAGCTTTCACACCCATATATGGTGTTGTCACCAGCAAAGAAGGCAAAAATTGTAAGATGTTTTAATGCAGTTTCCATACAATAGTTTATATTTATACTTAGATGCTTGAAAACAGTCGTACAGTACCTCTCAACAAAATGTAGGAAGCTGTGACCCACATGGCTAATCACTGCAATGGTGATTACTCCCAATAGGGTTACCCCCACAAACACCATGAAATCAGACTTGGAGTGGACTTTGAACAGATCAGAAGTTCTCAGAAGGTAGACTACTGACTGGATGAGTTCAACCCTTGTTGGAAGGCTGAAGCACAAAATACTGAATGGGACTGTAATTGGGAACCGCCAT
Source organism: Phrynocephalus vlangalii (assembly GCA_037367305.1). NCBI lineage: Eukaryota > Metazoa > Chordata > Lepidosauria > Squamata > Agamidae > Phrynocephalus > Phrynocephalus vlangalii. Next base: position 3,245 of record JAWVWN010002036.1, on the reverse strand, counting down.
GCTGAACGTCACTTTGTAGGTGGATCACTGAAACTGTGACCCAAACCAGGGTCTTTGTGGGAAAAGCCATTGCACACCATTGCGGGATTGGCCACATGGCGATCTTCACAGTGGACAGTCTAACTCCCAAACAGACAGGAAACTGGAGAATGAACCACAAAACAGGGGGTACCTTCATATACAGGACATTATGTGTTCAGAGAGAGGAACAGACTCTGTAAAAAAAGACACTTGGCTAACCTAAGTAGGGGAGGGCCAAAATGGTGTGCCATAGTAATAGCATTTGCTATAGAATCTTATTTCAACAAGCTAGTCTGGAAGGGGTAGCGTAACCTGGGCAGCACACACAATCATGTAGTGATCCAGCGCCACACCTTCAGCAGCTCTCTGCTTTCCTGCAGCAGCCCCAGTCTGCCTAATGGTAGGGCTGGGCCCACATAGCCAGGCCATTGCTTGCTGCTCAGCACTCACAGAAGCAAGCCAAATAATCAGGAGGCTTCCACAATCCCAACACTTGGAATGTTACAAACTAAGAACGAGCCATATGGTTTGACTTGTGATACTGCTCGAGTTTTAGGCATTACTCATTTCAAGATTACAAAATGCATAAGCATCCACTCCAGACTCAATGGGATTGGACTGGATGTGCTCTCATGTCATATTGCATTTCAATATATTTTAATTGTAGTGAATTGCATTGTATTTTAATGGTTTCATTGCTTTTAATTGTTTATTTTAATAGAGATGGGCACGAAACAAACAATTTTTCATTTCCGTTTTTGTTTTTTCATTTCGTTATGCAATGAAACGACAAACAAATTTTGTCTCTAAAATGAAACGAAATGAACAGAAACACCGGAAATTTTGTCATGTGTTTCGTTTTCGTTACGGCAATACAGTGAACTGCTTTAAATGCTAAAAAAGTGAAATAAATGGTAACGAAACGGTAACGAAACGAATGAAAATGAAAACAATTTTTTTGCAAAAAATCACGAAATATGGAAACAAACCAAAACAGACCCCCTAAATGACAAACGACAAATGAAATGCCATTTTTTTTATTCGTGCCCATCTCTATATTTTAATTTTGAATTGTAAGCCAACCACAGACCTTTGCGTAGTGCGTGGCCTATAAGCTGCATAAATAAATAAAATAATATATAAATATACACATGAAGGAGCCTTCATGTTCTTGCAAGGTTCAAATGTAGCATGCATGATTCATAGTTTTTCTGCCTGCATAATGGTGTGGTTAACGTGCTTTCTTTTCTGAGGAATGAGTAGGGGGTGTTTGCCCTTTAGAATATTGGAGCAAAATCATCCTGAAGGCATTGTATTGAATCACATCAGCCCTAACCAGAATAGACAATGGTGAAGAATGCTGGGAAGTTTGGTCCAACAACATCTGGAAAGCACACATGGCTCACTTGTTCTCCCACTGACAACAGCAGGTCAACTGGTGTCTCCGGTGAAAACGTCATGTGATTTCTCAAGGAGCAGCAATGGGTGTCTTTTGCTCAACCCAAATCAAGAGTGTAAAGCCAGGCTCTCTCTCCCTGCCCCTCTGTCTTCTCTACAGTCCACATACATGTAAACATACTCCCACACCACCATTTCTACAATTTCAAATTCTTCATATGATAAAGGACCCAAAGCAAGGACATAGGCGTTTTTGGTTTCCTTATAAAATAGGTTTCTAATTACCATGTACAAAGTAGCAGATTTTTTCAGTGTTCATAGTAGGGAGCAATTTCCCCAGCCCCCCAATAAAGGACTTTTTTTAAAGCGGGAAATTTTAGCACAGTTGCCCAAAAGCTGCATAGAAATAGTGACTGAGCATTTAAAATATTTAGAAAAGAGGCTCACACTCCTGAGCTCGCTTCCAGTTTCCAGTGGTATTGGAAACAAAGCCAGAATAAATCCTGCTGTCATAGAAGAACAAGCTGTAGTATACATTCGGCCGCATTGAAAAATGTTCAAACAACATGAAGGGTATAACTGCAGCTCAGAAACGCTAGGAAATTTATTGTTGGTGTTGGAAACTCTGTCCTTAACTCACCCTCATTGTGTGAAATAAAACCATTTAGGACTGTACTCTGGTTCTCTCGCACATGAAAGGAGTGGAAGCAAAATGGTGCAGAGATGGACCTTTGAATGAACGATCACAACCATCATCTACATAACTAGAGGGTTCCCGGGCTAAGCACACCCACAGATAATGTTGGATGTTGACAAATCTCTAGTTGGGAGTTCCTCTGTTTAATGTGGCCACAGGGTATACGTGCTTAAAACTGAATTTCCAAAGAGGCAGCTGGGTTAGTCTGTCATAGCACATTGACAAGGGTAGGAGGGGAAAACATATACACACACTCACTCTCTCTTGCTCTTTTTCTACTTCAGTTTTGTCAATATGCTGTGGATTCAGTGCTCTTCTTTAAAAAAAAGTTTCCAGTGATCTAACTGTGGACCTTGCTGCCACAGGAATCTATATTGGTTCTCTCCTTTTTGCTGCCATATTGTTTCCCGCACAGGGTCACGGCTGGCTCTACTCTCTCTGATACTCAACAGATAACATCCAAAGTCATGCAGCTGGATAATTAATGTAGCAGAACCAAGACTGGCATCACCGAAGGAGGGAATGAACCTCCGGGCGTCCTTAAACCACAGTGTATTGACATGGTTTTACTGCAAAACCAACAGTTTTGATATTTTGGTGTACCACAATCATTTACTTAGAGGTTCCGAACACTTTCTCAAAAACCTACCTTGGCTTTTGAGCTTCTAATGAAACCTAAAACAAGGTGAGAATTCTGAACTAGGGTACGATTTTTTTTAACAAGCGTTCAGCATTGGCTAAAAAACAGAAAGCAGGTTGCCAAACACATGCCTTAAAAACAAATTCATTACTAGCCAGTGGTGAAAAATGATGAAGATAAAATGTATTCTCCTACTCAAATTTTAATACTAAAAGGAAAGAAGGAAAGAAAGAAAAAGGCTGTTTCTGAACAAGATGGGATGTCTTGGATTAGATGGAGGCAAACTCAGACCTGTGTGGATGATTAAACTCAACACAAGACACATGAGTGAGGCTTCACACCAGCTTGTAACCCTGAGATGCAGCCTGTGCCTGAGAATGCCTCAAGGATAGCAAGATGGCGGGCGGCAGCTGCTTCTTTGTTCATCGCGCTCAGGCGCTCTCTTATTTTTTTTTTCTTTTAGCGCTGCCTTGTTTTATGTTCTATTTT
>JAWVWN010002035.1:0-21769 GCA_037367305.1 Phrynocephalus vlangalii | reverse complement strand
AAATTTGTATTTTTCTATTGTCTGTTGGCACGGACATCAAAAAATAAAATAGCAGACTTTCATCTTAGCCTGGTCTAATCCAACACTTTCATTTTATCCTATTGTAGTCCACAGCATTTCATGATTCATGTGCCTTTTTCACAAGTTACATTTAAATTGATTTTTTTTGTATATCTGATTTATACAGATAATTTTGAGCTCCATGCATTCAAGCTAGGTGGCTTCCACTGTTGGGATATATTAATGGATTGGTGGGAGATTGGTGTATTATTTGATATTAAGTGCTGCAGTCTGATTAAAGGAGGAGTCGTAGACACAAAACGTATATGGAAAATATACTTTATCTCTATATTCTAAGGGAAAAGGTAAACGGGATGGTCTATGAAAATAATAAAACACTCATTGAATATCTGTACAGATAAATATACAAAATAGAAAATAGGGCAACAGCAGTTGTGTTAGAGCTCATAAAAAAGGAGGGAGATATAAGGAGCTATACACATATATACTGCCTTGCTTATTAAAATACAAAAGAGTAAAATACAAGCTTACATAGCAATAAAACAAGAGTAATTCTCCAACTCTCTCTGTGCCTCTGGAACCAAACTTCAGGCAGGTCAGGGTGTGGCCGAGGAGTGAGTGTTTGAGGCTAGAGCCATTACTTAAATAGTGAATTCTTAAAGAGATATACAAACTGCTGACTCATACTGAGATTAGTTTTGCCATATGTTTGGATGTAGGCCTTGCTATGCCAACACCCCTTCTCAAGGTCTAACATACAAAACATTATGGCACCAAAATTCATCTATGGTCAATTCCGTTTGAGTCCAGGTCCAAAACATTTAACATATCTCGTAAGTACAAAAGTATCCATTTATTCCTTTCTAATGCAGGTAATTTACTGATTTCTTTAAAGTTTGCTGGTTCAGTTATGGTTTGAAGGTTTTCACAGAAACCATACCTCTCTGGAGGTTTGCCTTTGTTGCTCCTCTCAGATCGTCTCACAGTGGTTGTTACATCTGTTTCACATGGTCCAGTTCCTGTTTCCCCTTCTGTTCTGGTAAATTCATTTGAAGGTGGACTTGCCATCTGACTGGCAGTCTCTACAGGTAACCAACTGACCATTTCTTGTGAAACATCCTCTCTATTTTGGGGATCAATGGCCACTGTACACTGAGACATCTGTTTCTTTAAATTGCTCTCATCTATATACACCACATTGCAACATTTTACTTCCAGTGTCTCTGGGTTAAAGATTTTATACCCTTTACCTCCAATAGGATACCCAATAACAACGCCAATTTCAGCGCGGGGATCCAGCTTTCCTCTCTTTTCCTTTGGGATATAGGAATATGCTTTGGCTCCAAAAGCCCGTATATGTTTTAAGCCAGGTTTCTTTCCAAACCATAGTTCAAAAGGTGTTTTACCCGTTACTCTACTAGGGACTCTGTTATGCAAATAAGTTGCAGTAACAGCTGCTTCGGCCCACAATGTGTTGGGCAATTCTGCTTGCATCAGCATAGATCTAATCATTTCTTGCAAAGTACGATTTAATTTTTCAGAACATCCATTCTGTTGTGGCGAATGGGATATAGTTACTTTATGCTCTATTCCTTCTTGTTCTAAGAATCTCTTAAACTCTACATTACAATACTCTCCTCCACCATCAGTATGTAATGTCAAAGGTGCCTGACCAAAACGGTTCTTAATTGCAGCTAAATAAGTTTTAAATTTCTCAAGAGTCTCATCTTTACTTTTAAGAATATATATGTAACTATACTTGCTCTTGGATTCAGTAAAGGTAAGAAAATATCTATTTCTACCTGCGGATAAAGGCATAGGACCCACTAAGTCTGAATAAACCTCTTCTAAAAATTCTTTGTCCTGTAGACTAGCTTTTCCTGTATAACTAGGAGCAGTTCCCTTTGCTTTTATACAAATTTCACATCTCTCTTTCATCTTATCACATTTAGGAGCATTAATCCCACATTCTAATAACAATTTTTCAATGCTTTGCATATTTCTGTGTCCCAATTTTACATGCCAGGAATAAATACAGTTTTTATGATCACAAGTGCCTTGCCTAGTTTGACATATAGGATTTCTTTGATGTGTTTCAGTATGCTCCTTATCACTAACATCAATGATATAATGAAATCCATCCTCTTCTTCAACCTTTAATATGAGGCCAGTCCTGTTGTTAATAATCTTTCCTGTATCACCTTTAAGTATAACTGTATAATCATTATTCACAATCCTTTTAGTACTTAGTAAATTATTTGATGCTTCAGGAACATAGGCTACATTTGTCAAGGTGAGATTCACAACTTCATTTCTAGATGTAAGGACTTTTAAAGGTACTGTTCCTGTTCCAAGCACATTTAACCTCTGCTGGTTTGCTTGCAATATCTTTGGTCTATTCTCAGTGTCAAGCTCACTAAAGCTTTCTCTGTATTTGCAAACATGTATGAAACTACCACTATCAATGAGGAAATGTCTCTTATCATTTGCACTTTCATCATTAGATATCTGGAACAATTGATTACCTTTGTTTTGAGTACCTCTATTACCATTAAAACTTTGGTCACACCTTGCATTGAATTTACCATGAGATAGGTTACAATTTCTATGGTTGTTAAAATGTCCCTTCCTACTAGGTAACATTGTCACTTTGGGAGAATTTCTAGGTGTTTGAGCTTCCGTGCTCTTAAATCTACAATATTTGCCTACATGACCAGTTCTTGAACACAGATAGCATCTTATTTCCCTTGAATCAGGTCTCATAGTTAATACAGGCATTTCAGAATTGTTACTCACTGCCCTTTTAAGTCCAGAGTCTCTTAAATAAGCTATTGTGTATTCCACATCCACCTTTGCAGTGCACTCTAGCATAGCCTTTTGGTTTGCAAAAGATTGTGGTAGGCTTAGCAATATACAAGTATTAAACTCTGAATCAGATATTTCTGCACCTGCAGATTGAAGCTCAGATACAATTTTAACATTTCATCTAAATGTGCATCAATACTAGCTCCTTCCTTCATTCTCATGCTATACAATTTCTCCTTTAAGAATATAACATTTTACTTGACCTAGTGAAATATTTCTTCCTTAAAGCATCATAGAGTCCTTTAGCTGTTCTATACTTGGTAACCAAAGGTGTCTCATGATCTTCTATACAGGAGTACAGCAACATTAAAGCTTTGGCATCTCTCATTTTAAATTGAATCTGTCCTTGCTGGCTTTCAGGCATGTGTTCTTGTTCTATAGCAGCTAAGCAGTCTTGTACTTGGAGGGAAACTCTCAATCTAGCGTCCCACATTTGGAAATTCTGATAGCTCAGCTTGGGAATTGGGAACACGCCAGCACCGTTCATTACATGCAGCTGAGGTTGGCTTGAAGCATGCGGCTGGTCCGAAGCTGTGGCTTTGGGCGTAGTCATCTTAAAATGCTGCCAAATGCTGTCCTTAAGTAATGGCAAAAATTCCTTTTAGCTCTTCAGTAAAAACACCAACTTGAATTAAATGAGAAGGCTTTATCAGAGAAAGTCTTACAGTCTCTCAGCCAACTTAAAACATCGACTCCCTTTTGTCCGTCAAGCTTATCAGAGGCAAGCAATGCAAAAGCATTCTCCAGTTCAAAGAATGAAAAGAATGTTTGCAGAGAAAAAGGCTTCCGTCTTCAAAAGGGGAAAAAAATCAAAAATCCAAAAACAATCTCGGCGTCTTCTCCAAAACAACTTATCAGTCTGCAGCCTACAAAAATAACACCAAACTTAAAAAAATCCCAACCATCCTCTGCTACCATATTTTGTTGGGATATATTAATGGATTGGTGGGAGATTGGTGTATTATTTGATATTAAGTGCTGCAGTCTGATTAAAGGAGGAGTCGTAGACACAAAACGTATATGGAAAATATACTTTATCTCTATATTCTAAGGGAAAAGGTAAACGGGATGGTCTATGAAAATAATAAAACACTCATTGAATATCTGTACAGATAAATATACAAAATAGAAAATAGGGCAACAGCAGTTGTGTTAGAGCTCATAAAAAAGGAGGGAGATATAAGGAGCTATACACATATATACTGCCTTGCTTATTAAAATACAAAAGAGTAAAATACAAGCTTACATAGCAATAAAACAAGAGTAATTCTCCAACTCTCTCTGTGCCTCTGGAACCAAACTTCAGGCAGGTCAGGGTGTGGCCGAGGAGTGAGTGTTTGAGGCTAGAGCCATTACTTAAATAGTGAATTCTTAAAGAGATATACAAACTGCTGACTCATACTGAGATTAGTTTTGCCATATGTTTGGATGTAGGCCTTGCTATGCCAACATCCACATGATTGCTTTTTTTAAAACAAAGTTCACTTCCACTGGTCTGAATTTATCCATACAGAGAAAAACAAAGGGAAGGGCTCAAATGGAAGGGTATATGTACTGATATTGTATTTTAAAATGTTCTGCTAATACATGAAACAGTTAAAATGGACATTCATCTAGGGTAAATTTTAAAATTCTTAATCTCAGTGCTACCTATGGTCAATGGACATTGTACCAAACTTGGTCAAGGTTGAAATATAGGAAATGCATACATTCATGCCTGGATGCATACATACATACCGAGAAAACCATCCCTAAGTTATGAACATGCACAGAAGGTCAGGTCTATTCTCCCCTTCCCCTAGAAACTACCCATTAATGCAAGGATTGTTTCCTGTTCCTTTCTCCCTGTTGCAACAGAGCACAAATGGATAAAATACTGTACGTGCTATGAACCAGGCAAGATGGGAGGAATAGATACTTGAGTATCGCTTTAGTTGTCTTCTACCGGCAGAAAGCCTTGTTAGGATCAAAAGTCTTCATTCAGAGGTGAGACAGTCATAAATGCTTCCCGTCTCATTTCAAAGCCCTCTCCACCAGTGGAAGTAACTATTTGCCTGTGTGCCGACATCTGAGAAATTCCTTTGAACCTCCTGACTCTGAAGTATTTCTGTCTCTTTGCACTTTGTTCCCTTTTGTATAGTGGTGAGTTAAGTATTTGCTGTGGAGCCAGAGGTTAGAATTTTGATTCCCCACTGTGCATCCCAGGGGGGGAAATGCCATTATACGTAGACTTGGGCAAGTAGCAGAGTCCCAGTGCGCCCCCAGAAGATCAGAATGATAAACTACCTCTGTGCATTCCATAGCTATAAAATCCTGGAAAGGGTTGTCATAAGTCAGAACTGACTTGATGGAGCACAATTGTCTCAGTGGAGCAGAGTTCTGTGTAGTAGGAACTATGGGAGTATCTGCTGTCCCCTCTAAGTCTTCCCTGCTCTATATGTGTTTAGTCATCATAGTAAATTGAGGAGAACAGATTTTTGTCCAGGAACAATAAAGTTTTGCAAGCTATTCTTCCTGCAACCCATATCTTTCTGGGTTCTTTAGATCTAAATGGTTAATGAAGAGTTTTTAGCTTTGCAAAGTATCTATGCCAGAACAACAGAGTGGAGGAGGGAAATTCACAAATCATTTCATTTCAACAGTAAAAATGGCATTTTGTTTTGTTTTGTAACAAAACGCTGTCTGCAGTTTCATTACGTTACGAAACATTTTGTAACCTTGACAACTCGAAGCAATGTGTCATTTTTTGTTTTGTGTTCATCTCTACTCAGCATATTGAGTACTGCACGTGTGCCAACAGGTCACCTAGCCTGGCAAGATGCTGGCTAGAATCACTCAGACTTTTTGCCTTTAGCTTCATCATTCTCCCATAATGCAGTCAGGCAATTCCATATTTCTGCCATATGCTGACAGTGTCCATCTCAAGTTTTGTTATGATGGGCATTTGGATATCAATAGCCCAATGGTTCCCAGATGTGCTTGAACTGAACCCCTCAGAAGGTTTCACCACTAGCTGTGCTGGCCAAGATTTCCTGGGAGAAGTAGTCCAAAACCATCTGGGGACTCAAGATTGGGGAACACTGCTATAGTCGATTCACCCAGCCCTTCAATGTGGGGCATTTCCCTTATGAAGAAAGGCTACAGCGTCTGAGGTAATTTTGTCTGGGGGAAAAAGGCACCTGGGGGGGATGTGATTAAGATGTACTAAATTAAGCAGGGGTGAATAAAGTGTATACAGGGAAGGTCTTTTCCCTCTGATGCAATACCAGAAACAGGCATCATCAAACTGAGGGTTGGGATAATGAGAAAAGACAAAAGAAACTATTTCTTTATCCAGCATACTATTAGTCTATGAAGCTCCTTGCCAAAGGATGTGGTATTGGCATCCAGCCTAGATGAAATGCCCTCATGACTTTATGGAGGGAAAGGGGTCCCATCCATGAAATGTGGTTACTTGAGGCAAAGAACAGAATGTTGCTTCCTCCTCATTCTACATACAAATTCCACGTGGATTTGCAGATGAAATTTACATCAGTATTGGTGGTGGAAGAATCTCCTCAGTCATAACTGAGATGGCAGGTTAGTTTGAGGGAGAGCAGAATTGGTTGTATAAAAATTCTGTCCTGCAAGAGAAGGCAACAGTCAGAGAGTTCAAAGGAAAATAAGAGAGTGTCAGATATTAGTTAGTGAAACGATATATTAGACAGGTGTATAAATAAATGGTCTGTCTGTATTTAATTGATTTCTAGGATAGAGTCTGCAAATGTGCAAAGTCACAGTGATTCAGTCTAAAGGATTTTTCTATTAGACTGCAAGTGAAAAGAATGGGCTTACTGTAAGTGGGTTTGGCTGATGCAAGGTGCTGCAATAGCCATGATGCAATGTGTTACCTGATTGGATAGACAAAGTGCTCTGTTGATCAGTGTCCAATGGGCCTTTATTTACTATTTATTTATTTGGCGCATTTAAATACCGCGGCCTTTTTCCATACAGGAACTCAGGGCGGTTCACAGTAAAAATAGATAAAACCACTACAGACACAATTAAAACAGCAAAAATGATAAAAATGCAAGAAAAAATAGATAAAGGTGGCAAGGAGGGAAACCCTCGGCAGGGAGCAGCAGATGAATTAAGGGGGGGGGGGAATTAAACAGAAATAAATTAAACAGAAATAAGGTCACCTTTGTGAGTAAGGCACCCATTCTTGCCTCTCTATGCTATGTACTGATTATGTATGCCATATATGATGAAAAGCTGTTATGCTGTTGATTTGTCTCCATGTAACTCATCTGTGCATATATGTAATATAGCTGTTTCCTGTTTTAAAGGAAGCTCTAACTTTCTTTGATTCTGCTTCTATCTATGTAATTGTTCAACAAGTATTTGCTTCCACTGGCAGAACAAATTGCAAAAGACTTTAACAGAGAGATTACACCACTAACTCCTACTAATGGTTACTAGTCTACTATAGGTGATTGCCTCACATTATCTAACAACAAGGAATATAGCAGTGATGGCGAACCTATGGCACGGGTGCCAAAGGTGGCACTCGGAGCCCTTTCTGTGGGCACCCGACATTGCCCCTTCACAGCCACCTGTATTCAGGTTAAATTACTGTATTGGCACTTTGCAAAGAAAAAAAATAGTGGGTTTTGAATTGCAGCTTGGGCACTCGGTCTCTAAAAGGTTCACCATCACTGGAATATAGCCTTCAGAGTGTGCCTGAGATCTTTCTGGAAGTAGGTGAGGACAGATACCTGTGTCCCTGGTCTAAACCAGCAATCCTTACATTGTGTTAAACTCTTCGTACGGACGGCATTAGCTCTGTTTAGTTCTTATTTACTTCTCTATGCCAGCTGCCCATGAACAGAATGGCACAGTGACATGCAACAGCATGTATAAAATATTGCATACCAGCTGGAGGGGAAAATGCCTGTCCGACTGCTCTGCTATCCAGAAAAACAGAATGCCACACTAAATAATTAAACACATCTTGAAGCATTGCTTGTTTTTCTTTGATTTGATTGCAGCTGCAGCCCTCGAAGTCCCCAAACAAAACATTCCTTCTGCCAAAAGTGCTTGTGTTTTCTTGGGAGATTCAGCCTCTGTGCGATGTATGTTTCGAGTTGTTTTCGTCGAGATAAGTGCATGTCACTACGTGTTCCAGCAACAACCATTCAAAATGCATTTTTTTTCTGCACAGTAACAACTGGCAGGGCTAAGACATCCATCTACCCACTGCAGGACAGGAGAGGAAATGATTATACCAGGTTGAGAATAGCTTCCTTGCTAACAATCACCCGAATCAATTCAGTCCATTTTTATGCAGATAATAATGGCCTGTCTGATGTGAAAAGGTCACATGGGAAATTCCATGAGCTGGGCCATGGGCATGGAACAACTTGGACTTTTGCTGATTTGATACCAGACAAAGTCAACTCTATTGTGCCAGATTTTCTCATGCCAAGCTATTTAATGGGTGTCAAGGAAGGCAAGCACTGCCAGCAAATTCTAATGAGGGATTTCAATCAAACACATATTTAGCATCTAACTGCGACTAGAAGAGCAAAATAGCATGGAAAATATATAGGACATAATCATTCCAACCAGATAATAAATGCTTGTCTATTGCATATGCATTATAAAAATGACTAGATAAGCGATCTGAGAAAAGAAACGGCGGCATTCACTAGAGGGAAAAATAGGCTAAATAATTCATCAAAGCCAAAACCAATTTGCTTTTTTTTTTTTTTTTACATTCGCCCTTTTAAAAAAACATGTTTAGGAACTCTGATCAACATTTTCTTTGACTTTTGCATGGAAGACTTAACAAGTGATCGTAGAGAGCGGTCCTTCTCTCTGGGTAGCTTCTCCTGTTGTCAAGCCATTTTGTGCAGGTGTTCTTTTTCAAATGAAGCCGCACCTAAGAGAAACAAGGATGATGATAAAGTAAAGGTTGAGAACCCCCGAGCACAGGAGAGGATTGTCAGCTGTTTGTTCAATTCATCAAAATATTTCCCTTTCTCCAGTGAGCTGTCTCATTCTCTATACTTATATCCTAGGGAAGCTTGTAATCTACACCCCACAACATGTCACTAAGCCCCCAGAGGCCTTAGTTAGTTAATTATGAGAAAGGATGCTTCCAACTCCCTAGGAAAAGGAAAAAGCAAGGAAATCAACAAAGCAAAGGAAAAGAAACCACACAACCTGGGTCTGAGCAAATCTTTTCTGAGCTTTCAGCACAATATGCTCCAGATCTTTTCCTGCCCTCTATTTCCGGGGGCCCTCCGCCTTTTGAAGATCATACTCCCTTTTGAGAAACCTAAACATCTCACAGTACTCCCAAGAGCACCTCTTCCAATTGTTTTATTTGAAACACTGTGACTAAAAACAAATCAGAATATTCATAAGTGGGAGCAGGGGAACCAGATCTTTATTTATTGGAGGTGTGTGTGGGGGGGGGGGAATCCCATCTACACGGACAGGCAGGCCATTTTAGTTCCCCAGAAGCCCCCACCCTACCCCATTTGGCCTTTTTATTTTTTGGTTCTTTGGGGGCTGGGGACAAGTTGCACAGGGCTAACCCTATAGCTATATATTACCCCTGCTGTCTGGATAGCTCACTATTTTATGTATCTACGAGAGTTAAAACGTGTATTCCTTCCATCAACTGTAATTCTGAAATATACACTGAAATTCCTATGGCATGACAGTCAGCAGGAAAAAACACCCCAGAACACATTTCTATACAATTTTAAACATCCAACTGGATTATGGCTAATTAAACATACAGACCAAAATCCTGTTGCTGAGCACAGTAAATCGCAATAGAGTGGGATAAATCACAATGGACGAATGGGGATTTGCTGAGGTAATTCTTCTGTAAACACTATTGACTTAAATGGGCTTACTCTAGCTCAGTTACATTAGTATAGCAAGTCATAGTTAGAATAGGCACATTTGAATCAAAGGCACTTGTGTGAGGACTGATCCACTAATTCCCCATCAATTCAACTGGCCTACTCTAATGCGATTTACTATGCCGAGCATCAGGATTTTGTCCTTTATGGCTGAAATGCTATTGCTTAGTCTGGTGAGCTGTACCAGAGTAGGCCCATTGAATGAGTGGGGATGTGGTGAGTTAACTCCATAAGTTCCACTGATTCAAATGGGGCTACTTTAGTTTCAATTTACTACACTAAAGTAGGAGACAACTGCCCATGGTGGCTAGTCATGCTAAGAGATTTTTACTGGCACCCAGTGAGTTGTGTGGTAAGGTGAGGGTGGAAACTTAGGCTTCCCAGATTTGACACTAATCACTGCCCTCTGCTGAATCTCTATATAATACCATCGGCAAGATGGACAGAGATGAACAAAAATCTTCTTGCCAGACTCAAGCTGTTTCTTCTGAAGTGACTGACAATAGGTCAGCTAATCAGCAAAGGTTTACATAGGGAGGAGATCCATATAGAAGTGGTCCGTAAGTGCCTGCCATATGTTTTTGAAGGTGAGATGTGGACCAACCCTTTCCTGCTTGACTGCTTTTTGCATTTCTGGGGTTGTGATAAGATAGTCCACCCACCATGGAGGCAGCTCTTCCAGACACCGTAAGGAAATTTAAAATGACTAGCTTCTCAGATTCAGGCCTGGTGTGAGAATACGAAAATAATATAAAGTAAGAACATTTCTTTTAAATGTGGATTTTTACTCATCATGACTGATTAATCAGCATGATAGAGTGAGATGCATCATAGGTTGGGGCTTTTGTACCTCATGGAAAACACAGCTGTCAGCAAAATTCACCCTTTTCTTAGTATATTACATAAAAGAGCTTTATCACAGGAATTCATATTCTTTAATGTTCTTTAAGGGGGTTAACTATGATAGTCTTACTCTTGTGTGACCTCTCATGCCTCCATTTGGGAATGGAATCCAGAATACTGACACAATGGTATGGAACTCACCACCGACACTGTGTTGACCTTGTAACTCAGGCAAGTCTCTTCTATGATGCTGGAATTTTTAACTGTCTTGCTAATAGGCTATTTGTCCAAAATTAGATTTGGCACTTGTCAAAATACGACTTGAGACATCAGCATTTTGTGCTGACAAAAATCATGGGAGAAAGCCAGCTTTGTCAGATACAACAATAGGTTGCTATTATTTTGATCTCCTGCCTTCATCTTTACTAACCTGAAAAGCTAGTAGCAAGTTTTTGTGATTACCAGTGGCTCTGGAAGCCCCTGTTGTTTGTTGCTAACAAAGGAGTGACAGAGCACAACAGACTTTGATATTAAAACCAAGGATGTTGCTAATAAAGGAGAAAAAAGAAGAAGTGGAGGTAGGGGAAAGAATGAGATCACATTCACACAGGAGACTTAAACTGGCTGATTTTTAAATTGGCTCCAAGCACAATAAGTAAAACCCACATTGTATGAATCGTACATTCAATTTTGGTTGCTGTTTTTTAAAAAAAGAAACTCATTCAAATGAGCTCCTCTGTGTTGTATTTGAGATGTGGCTTCAAAAACTTGTGTAAAGTGGAGCAACACCTACATTAACATGAGGAAAATTTATTATTAACCATGGGAGATTTAACATGGGGTTATTTAAAGCCAGAACTTAACTGAAGCATTTCACTGAGAAAAGGGACTAGGCCACTCTTGCTTCTATGAGAACTTAGTCAACGCTCTACAAGGCCCTTCTCTTTTATAATCAAAACCATTCACATGAGAATCACGTGATCAAAATACAGTAGTGTAGCAATGTAGTCAAGTTCTGTACAGGCATATTTATTTGTAAAAAGAGAAAACCATGTCCATATTTAGTCATAGTAACAAACATCACTGTTGTGTAGAACCATCACTAGGTGGCACTGGACTTGTTATGTCCTGGTTCTACCAGTATTTCCTGTTGCTGTTCTGTTTGGCAATGTGTTCTTGATTCCTAGATGCACTCAATTCATGACTAATGTATCCTCTAAGCTTTTCTCAATAGCTGACAAATAACCCTTGAGGCCAAACCAAAACATGTTACTGTCAAAGACAAGAGGCAAGATGATGCCCCTATATCAGTGATGGCAAACCTTTTAGAGACCAAGTGCCCAAACTGCAATTCAAAACCCATATATTTTTGCAAAGTGCCAGTTGCAGCAATTTAACCTGAATATCCATGCCAATACTAAAAAAAATATACACAGGCTGATAGTTGCTGTCCAGGCCCAATTCAGAGTGCTGCTGCTCACATATAAAGCCCTCAACAGCTTAGGACCAGGGTACCTAAAGAACTGCCTTCTTCTATATGAACCTGCCCATAATCTAAGATCAGGCCAGGAATCCCTGCTGAAGGGACTATCCCTCAAAGACGCGAGGGGGGTGGCATGTTGAAGCAGGGCCTTCTTGGCAGTTGCCTCCTAACTTTGGAATGCCCTCCCTACAGAGATCCGCCTGGCGCCAACACTTTTGGCTTTTCGGCACATGCAAAGACCCTCTTGTTCAGCCAACATTTGAATTAGACAGTGTATTAGCTGGGTTCATGAGCAGCAGCGTTTTATAATGTGCAGTGTATGTTAATTGTTTTAACCTATATTGTATTTTATAGTTTTAACAGTCATGTTGTTTTATTGTTTTATAGATTTAATGTATTGTTGTATGCTGCCTAGTAGGGGGGGCGACTAAAAAGTCTTATAAATAAATAAATAAATAAATAAATAAATAAATAAATAAATAAAATAGTGGTACCCTGGGTTACAAATGCTTCGGGTGCTACCTTTTGGGAAAGTGGGGATCAAAGAGCAGGCTTATGAATTTCCCCCAGCCACACTAAGGGTGCTGTGGCTGTGGGGAATTCAAAAACCTGCTCTACGATCCTTGCTTTCCCAAATAGTAGCACCTCATCCGCCTCTCTGCTCTGCGCAGAGAGGCAGATGGGGTGATAAACCATCAGGAAAGCCAGGGGGAGTGGTGGTTGCTTGTGGGCTCATTCGTGGCCCCCGTTTACTCTCCAGCTGTGCCAATCTGGGCATCCCAAAAGCGGCATGACTGGAAAGTAAACTGGGGCTATGAACGAGCCTACAAGCTGCTGCCTCCCCTTCGCCCTGCTCTCTGCACGGAACACAGTGGCATGCTCTGAGAGGAGGGGGAAGTGCCATGGCTGTGAGGGAGCAATGTCGCGTGTCCTCAAAAAGGGCTCTGTGTGCAACCCTTGGCACCCATGCCATAAGTTCACCAATACTGCCCTATGTAGTCCATGTAGAGGAACTAACAAGAGATTAATCATAATTCAGAGCTGGCAATAAATAAACATGCCAGTAAACGTTCATTAGAAAGTGCATTGTAAGCCCCCCAAGTATGCTGCCTATTATACTACCCCATACTGCTAAAAAAAACTCTGGGTGGTTTACAGTTTAATTATGCAGGCTACTTATTGCACCACCACCTCCATCAGAAGCTGGGTATGCAATTTACTGATCTCAGAGGGATAGAAGACTGAGTGAACCTTGAGCCAGCTACCTGGGATTGAATCCAGGTCACAAGCAGAGCTTTGGCTGCAGTGCTACAATTTAAGCACACTGCCATGCAGCCCAAGGTAGGTTGTGGAGCAAAGTGTTGTGTCGTTACAGTCGTGACCGACTCTTCATGACCCCATGCCCATGGAGTTTTCTTGGCAGGAATACTGGAGTGGCTTGCCGGTTCCTACTCCAGGCGCCTACAGCACCTGGAATTCCCTGGTGGTCCCCCATCCAAGTACTAACCAGGGCTGACCCTGCTTAGCTTCCAAAATCAGGCAAGATCAGATGTGCTTAGGGCATCTAGGTACTCTGTAATCAAGCAAAGGTAGAGATCTTGATAATCCTCTCAGGGCTGCCCCAACCATCCAGTGGCTGTCACCTCCTTCTGCCTCCTTCTTTGCCACTCCTTGATAACTTCTGCTTAGGTTTACTCTGTATATGACTGATGCCAGCCAGATTAGCAATAACCACCAGCAGCCTTAGTGCACCATCATAGCTTGAGATCCTCATACCATTTTTGACAGAACTTTCTCAATTTTTTACATCATAACTGGTGAACCTATAGATCACCAGACTGAGATTTGCCACCATTCCTGGCTATGATGGTTACCACTAAGGAGAGCAGTAGTACAGCAGCACTGGTGATGGTGGGACTACTTGTCTATTCCTGGTTTACATGTTAAATCTTTATGACTTATTTCATGTATTTTCTGTGTAGGTTGTATTTTGAGGATTGGATAGTAACAGTATTTTTAGCATTGGACTACCAACGTTAAAAAATATAAATTTGTAAAATGAGGAGGCAATGTGGAGAGTCAAACATGCAACCCCAGAAATGGATTTGAGTATGTAGCAACTCTAAGTATAGTTGTTAGAGATGGGCATGAAATGAACAATTTTTCGTTTCTGTTTTCGTTTTTTCATTTTGTTACGTAACGAAACAACAAACAAATTTTGTCTCTAAAATGAAACGAAACGAACAGAAACACCAGAAATTTTGTCATGCGTTTCGTTTCCGTTACAGCAATATGAGTGAATTGCTTAAAATCCTTTAAAAAATCACAAAAATTGAAATAAATGGTAACGAAATGGTAACAAAACGAATGAAAACGAAAACGATTTTTTTTGCAAAAATTCACGAAAAACGGAAACACACCAAAACGGACCCTCCAAACAACAAACAACAAACGAAATACCATTTTTTATTTGTGTCCATCTCTAATAGTTATGTGTTGCCGAGTTGACTCTGACTTATAGTAACTCTTACTGGAATTTTCTGGTTATAGAGTTTCCAGAAGTGGTTTCCCATTTCATTCTTGTGGGGTGCTCTGTGACTGCACAGCTTGTCCAAGGCAACACACTCTGGCTTTTCTCCGTTGAGACACAATGGATAATCAAACCCCAGCCTATGGCTCTGCAACCAGATACTTGTACAGCACATTTTCCATTTAAAAGGGAAAAGCAATTTAGCATTCCCTCCCTTGCTTACCATACCTAAGCTGAGTGGACTACCTGTTGACTCTTATTCCAATGATGAGGATGGGTTTCACATTCCACTATGCCTGAAATTAGGGTTGTACTTCAACTTGTGTAGACCACAGAGCACTTTTCTCTAAGACAGCAGAATGGCTGAAGGAACATCTATCTAACAGTGAAGAGGAGAAGGAGGATGGCAATGATGATATCTCAGGCAGTACCTCGTTCTACCAAATGTTAGGGTCAGCCCTGAAGATACAGTTGAGTTGCAAATATTATTTGTGGATTTCACTTTCTATAAGTTGTTGTCATTGTCTCCTACTCATTGTTCTTTGTTACTGAAACTCAGGCATGCCCCTTTGAGAATGGCAATTCATCATATTTAAAATAAAATCAATCTGCTCTTTTAAAATGCAACCCTAATGCTGTGGATTAAAACTCTTTGAGCAACTCTTGAACATTGATATTCCACTGCAGGTAAACCTCCGTGCTAAAATTGCAGTGGGACTCTGAGAGAGATTACCATAATTATTTATTACATTCCTTATAGGCCATCTTGTGGTATTTTTTACACTAGATGCCTAGTTTAAATTGGGGGTGTATCTCCTGGATAGAAATCCTCAAAAACTCGTGCAAAAAGGAAAAAGGAGGATCAAAAACTATTTTTAAAAAATTTCAAAATGAAGATTTAATCTTGTGTTTCTTTTCTTTAGAATCCCCTTTAACTGATTAAAACGTAAAAATATGGGATTTCCTCGAAATGCAAAAGTCATAAATGTATTCAGTGGGAACTGGTTCAACCCTTCAGTAGTGACAAAGAGGATGACTGCCCTTTTGAGACTGAAAGTCAGAGATTTCAGGGCCTATCCACAGGGAAATAGAGGGGGGGACGAAACAATCTTTTTTTCTTTTCCGTTATTTACAAACAAAAATTGTGATGAAAAGGAACAAACAAAAGAACCCAAGAAAATTGTGTTTCTTGCATTTTTTTTGTTAATGGTGATGCACAACGAAAGAGCTGTTTTAAATTTTAAAAAAAAGGCCTGGCATCCTAAAAACCCAGCAATAATTATTTATACGTCGAAAAAACCTACCGGGGGGGGCCCTTAAAACGGCATTTATGTCTTTTCTCAACGCTTTTTTTTTCCTTTAAGGGGAGTTGGGGGAATAAACCCCAAAAGGGGCTCCCAGAGCCTAAATTGTTTCTTAGGTATTAAAACCCCCTGGACACCATAAAAATGCAGCGATAATGCAAAAATTATTTAAAATTTATTACCTCCCAGGGGTGGGGTCCTTAAAACGTTTGTTTTTGTCTTCTCCCATCACGGTGAAGGATGACAAAATGGATGTCCCCCACTCCAGCCACAACATGGGGCGACCCCCGTGATGGGATCAGTAAATTTTGGAAAACTTCAACCAATCCAGCCGGTTTTGCAGACGGCACCACAGAGGGAAAAAAAAAAGCTCTGGCAGCCCCCGCCCCTTGCAGTCCCCGGTGGGAGTTAGTGTGGGATTGCTGCTCTGAGACTCTAGCTTTAGTCCGGGCAGTCCCCTTGTGGTGTGTGCTACCTCTCGGGAGTACCCTCCCCTGCCCCCAGTGCATCACTCTCACTCCCTTTGCACCCTGGGAAACCCCACCGGCCTTTGCAGCCCCCTCATACCTAGTCTATACTGTGTCTCTGCCAGCAAAATTTTTTTTAAGTGTTTTCCCTCTGGCGGGGGTGTTGCAGGACCGTCCGCACGGAAATTTTTAAAAATCGCGCAAAAAGCGGGTAAAAAACCCCGAAAAAAAAAAAAAAACAAAAAATAAAACTTTTTTTCCCCAAAAATTCACGAAAAATGGAAACGAAATGAAACAGACCTCTCAAGGACAAACAAAAAACCGAAACGCCATTTTTTTATTCGTGCCCATGTCTACTGGGAAATGTGGAGCACTATGAACTGAAAAGGTTCTTAAAGCGATCTGCACTTTAAAAGTTTTTTATTTTAATGTGACTATTTTAACTTGTGCAGAGCAATCCTTGAAGGCTACTCCCCCCCTATTGTTGGATGGGTTTCCACTAACCAGACCAAAAATTGGGGAGGGGGTTTGCACCTTGTAAAAGAGTCTAAGGGGGTTAAATTGCTTTGATTGCATGCATTACAAGGAGACCCACAGGTTTAAATTTTTAACCATTTAACGAATTATTTTTTTATTTATTATTATTGAATTTATATCCCGCCCATCTTCCCCCACGGGAAAATCTGGCGGCGAATGGCAGAGCAAACAGGAGATACACACAATTGGGGAAAATAAACACAAAGGGAAACATAATCACAAAATCAGCATAAATTTAAAAAAACAATAAACAACTGCAGCGGGGGGCACCCTTTAAATTTTGACCTCACCCGCAAGTAAAACAACCTGATATTTTTATTTGGCGGAAAAAAAAAAAGCTAAGAAGGGCTAACTCTCCCGTAACCAGACCAAACCGCTTGCTTTGACAGAGATCTCCACAGTTTGTGGCTCACCTTCAGCCGTGGGCTCAGATTTCTGCCTCAGGGCATGTGCCTAGGCAATTTGCCCTATTTTTCTTAAAAAATAAAAAATAAAAAAAAACATTTTTATTCATTTTCAACACTAATAAAATTATAAAAAAAATTTAAAAAAAATAAAAAAATATTTGCTTGCTTCGTTTTGTTACCAAATTTAACACAATTTTTCGCAACATTTCAGCCCAGGAAATTCATATCTCCTTTTTCCCCAAATTAAAGGAACATGCTTTTCATACTTTGTTTTTTTTACCATCTCACCCTATTCTTCTATCTTTTTTACTCTATTTTCTAATACAAAAGATATAGCCTGTCTAATCTCAAAAGTATATTCAATCTCAACAGTATATTCAATCCAATGTTTAAATTTTTCCCAAAACAAAAAAACTTAGGGTACATTTTAACTAACTACAGTGGTCCTTAAAAAGGAAATTAATTCGTTCCAATGAAATTTTGTTAAGCAAATTTTCCTTTATACAAATTCCCCCTAGGAATCATTGAAAAAAGGAGTAATCCCATTTTATGTTTTAAAATTTGGCCAAAAGCAATTATGTTAAGCAAATTTTCCCCCCCCCCTTTTCCCGGGAAAATTTTTTGTTTTTCAAATTTTAGTTATACAAACTGTTTGTTATACAAGGTTCCACTCTATATATATTTTAAAAAGTCATCCACAATCTATTTACCCATTCTTCCAAAAAGTACCTAATTTTAAAAAACCATTTTTAATTAAAGTTAGCTTTTTGACTAAAAAAAGAGCTACCCCTTCTACAGGTTTTACTTTATGGGTAGTTCTTATCTGTACCACTATTCTTTTAATACTAACAAATTAAACATTTATTTATATTTCAGGTTGATCTTCACATTTTTATTTTCCATTTCCCCTATAATGCCAAACAACTAACTTTAGAAAATCAAAATACGAAAACAATTTTAATTAATTGATTCACAAGGGCCCAAAATTCTCTTTCGAATTTTTTTTCCCTGCCAAGTCCATTATGTTCGAAAAATTGTTCTTTTATCTTAATAGAAATTTTTTGATAGTTGCTCTGCTGCTGAAAAAGTCCCACACTCTTCTCTCTTTTGTTTCAAATTATTGAGTAAAGCAGATGGGTTTGTCTTGTTTTCATGAATTTGCATAGCCAAAGTTTTCTCCTGCACCAATCTTCTTGTATTTTTTTCTGCAGATTGATATCAGTTTTCTGTTCTACTCCTCTCCAAATTCAAGACAAATTTTCATTTTTTTTTTCACAATTTAAAATTCCTGCAAAATTTCTTGTTTGGGTTATCTGTAGACTAGATTTATATACCAAAACGGGTTTTTTCCCAAGGGAACTCGGGGCAGTGTAAAACCAAAGCGAACAACAATTTAAAACATCCCAATACAAATCAAAAAGAAAAAATACAACAAGGAAAATCATTCGGCAAGAAGAAAACAAACAAATGCAAACAGAAAACAAAAAAAACACAAGGGGCACAGACTTTAGCAATTGCCATAAGCTTCTTTAAACCCCCATGTTTTCAGTAATTTTTTAAAAAACCCTGTGAGAAAAGGGGGCCCCAAGTGAAATTCTCAATGGGTCGGAAAATTCAACTTGATAAACTGCGGGCACTTAAAAGTTGTATCGCTGGGGTGTAATCAGAACTGGAACTCGTGATTGCCCTATTTTTCAGCCCATCCCCCAACAGCCTCTAATTTTTGGAAAATTTAAGAGGCAGTGGCCTATGATTAATCATTTATTGTGCCCCCAAACCCCTGAGGGGAAATCTGAGCACTGCAACCACAACAATACAACATACCACGCCCACATTTTTGTGTAAACCATACGTTTGTTTAGAGAGCTCCCTTGGTGCTACCCAACTGGGGGGAACCTAGCACCAGGAACTTCTGTGTAAAATCACATTGTTGTCTTCCTGAAGTAACATTTTAAATACTCCCTTTTTTCACTTTTTGCTGTTTCAATGCCTTTATTTGTTGATGTTCATATTTGTTTTTTTTTCTTGCCAAATTTTAGTTTATCATGTATCATTTTTTGGGGCTGGCCATATTTTTAAAACATGTCTGCTTTTCAAATTTGGGCTTCTAAATTTTTCTCTTGTTATTGTTGCATGTGTATACAAAATAATTTTTTTAAAAAACCCCCTTCCATTGTGTACAATAATCATTTCTGCGATGTTCCCCAGTGCCAGCATATCTGACAGTAAAACAAAAACAAAAGCATAAAACAACATGCAGAAAAAAGGGAGAATGTTAGCCTCCTTTTCCACAGCATCTCCCGGGGAACCAAAAAATGGGATTTCAGAAGATTGATGTGCAGAGGGTTTATTTTTTCCTTTCACAGAAACCCCCAGGAAAAAAAATAAGGGAAACCCTATTAGCAACAGGCCCTGTGGTTTTCTTCTTTTTCCCAAAGTATTTCAGCTTGCAACAGCCTTTTTTTCCCCCTTTTGGTTTCCTGTCCAAATTTTTTTTCACATCAATTGCAATGTCCTTTCTCTTTTTTCTTCTTTTTTTCTTTCTTTCCTTTTTCCCCCCAAAAATTTAGAAGTTGGGAAATTAACCTTTTTGGAGTCAAGTTCATAATTCCTTCTGAAGTGTAGGGGGAAAACTCTTGTTGTGTTTTAAAATTTCTAGAGAGCTAGAATTTAACCCCCCCCTTTCCCCTTGTATTGATCATTGATTGTATAAAAGAATCTAATGAAAATACCAAAAATTTTAAAAGAGTTTTAGGATTTAAATGTCTCCTATTTATTTTCAAATTTGGGTGAGTAGCATCTTTCAACATTGGGGGATTGGAGAGTACATCATTTCAGACTTTCTTAAAAATCCAACACTAAAACTGAAGTATATGAATAGACCGGAACTCAGGGAATCTCTGTTCAAATCCTGTAGGCCCATGGGGAAAATAATGGGGAGGTGGAACTGGTAAAACGCTCTTTTAATATCTCACCTGCCTTGAAAATTTCTTTAGGGTCACTATAAATCAGTTTGGGCCTGAAGACATGTAACACTAAAGGCAAATATTATGTACAAAACAAGGAATTCAAACATGAAGGAATATACATTGCCTATGCCCATTATCATCTTTCTTTCCACCCTCTCTGACCTTTTTTCCCTGTTATATCTCTTAATTCCCCTTTGCTGACTTAGCACCAGCAATTTTTTGCTTAAGGGGTAAACTGTACCTGGTGATCGGTTATAGTTTCCTAAAAGCACGAACTTGAGGGGTTTTAGGAAACAAAAATCTAATGATCTAAATAGGGAAAAAGTTTCAAATTTTTTGACTGGGTTTTTTAAAGGGCTCTAATGAACCCTACCCCCATTTAAAGGGCCCCGGTCGCTTTAGCCAAATATTGGGTTCCTATCCCCCATTGAGTTTTTATCATAAATTTCAATCAAATGAAAGCACACCCATTTGCAAAACATTTATCTGGTGAGTGTGCAAACGCAAAACAGTTTCACTTTTGGGTGGGAAAAGAGGTGTCTACTTTTGCTGTTGCAGATCTTTTTTTAAAGTTGCATTGCTGCATAGTGAATGGGGCCTTTGTACAATTTTTTTTTCTATTTTCACCGGAAAACCCTTTTAATGGTTTTTTTAAAAATTTTTTTTTTTTTTCCCTCCATTTTTGTGTCATTGCATCAGTTAACTTCTTTTTCAACAAGAAGATCTAGGTGCTTATTAAATTTTGGGAAAAAAATGACTCAGCAATCCCCCAAAAAACATTGGAACACACAAACCCCGGAATAAATATCACATTACCAAAAAGCACAACAGGTTTGATGATTAAAAGGGGGGAAAACTTTGCCCGGTGTGACCACAAAGGGTTAAAACCTCAAAATCTTTCTTCAGTTTTATTTCCCAGCCCCAAAAAAACCCCAAAAAATTTGTTTAAAACTGTGGAGAAAGGTCCATTGGTCCTATATTTATCCCATAACTTAAATAAGAAATTTTCCCGCATTTAAAATTTTTTGCTTTTTTGTTTAGTTCTGTAACTGTGACCTCTCTTCTTTTTTGACCTTTTTCCCGCCCAAAATGAACATTCCCAAAAAACAGACTTCTGGACAGGGGGGTATTATTTTCTTTCCTTAACATCAAAGGCACTAAAATGAAGGTCTAGGATACGGGTTTCTCAGTTTGACATTATTGTCTCAGTGAGTGTGCCAGCACAAAACCAAACCCCCATTTTAAACACAAGAATCATTTGGGAAAAATCCTGCTAAGGAAGCCACAAGTTTTTAGTTCTAGGGAAAGGGCCTTTTGTTTTGGAATTGGTCTGGGTTTAAAAACAAAGCATTGGGAGCACATGTTTCCCCCTTTAAAATTGGGCCCTCCTTCGAAATGAAATCACCCCTTGACCAAACCCTTT
>JAWVWN010002032.1:0-69222 GCA_037367305.1 Phrynocephalus vlangalii | reverse complement strand
TGGCCTGGGCAGGTTATCTCCCCACCCCATCAGGCTCAGTCAGGAGCCCAAGAGCAGCATCTTCTGTCCCTCCTGCCACTTTTGCATCTAATCCTCACTAGGTACCACTAGGGCCACCATTACAGCTCTTTCTTGCCCCATTTCTTGTCCACGCCCCCATCCACCCCCCTCCGTCCAGCCAGCCTTGGCTGCCCGTTAGGGATGGACACCAAGGGAGAGAACACCCAAGCTGGGCCGAGCCTAGTCAAACAGCCACCCAGGGGGTGAGAGCAGCTTTGCCTTTCAGGCAGGCAGGGAGGAGGAAGCGCCGGAGGAGTTGCGCTTTGGGTAGTGCATGCAAGGGAGGGAGGGGGGAGCAAATGAGCGAAGAGAATGGAAGGTGCTCGCGTGCCTCCGCCTGTGTGTGGATGCTTGTGTGTGTGTACGGATGGCATGTTAGCCCCTAGTAGGGTGAATGAAGGAAGTGGGGAGGGAATGAGGGCACCCAGCCTTTCACCCTCCACAGGGATTTAAACACCTCACAGGGCAGTTTCTTTTCCCCCTTCTAATACGAGAGAGTGGGAGGCATGAATTGGCATCAATTGGGTGCCTGCAGATGCTGCTCGCTCGCCCATCCCTCTATCCCAGCCATAGCGGCAGCAGTCACGGACACCTGTCTCTTTCTTCCTCCTTCCCCCTCCTCTTCCAAAGGAGGCTGCCTGCTCCTGTAAGGAGCTCGTGCCCTAAAACATCAATTTGGCACCCCTAGATTGCTGTGCTCGGGGGCAAATGACCCCCTCCCCCCAGTATAGCCACTGGTCAGCTCAGAGTGTAACTCTTTACAAAAAAAAATCTTCTGATCCATTTTGTCTAATGAAAGAAATAAAATGTTCAGTTGCAATTTGCTTTTTAAATAATACATGGATGGCATTTAAATGCATTCATTTGTCTACAACTTGGTACATTAATTTGTTCCCATGAATCTGCTATGGTCCAGTTCTGACAATAATAAACATAATGCAAATGGATAGAATGATAGACAGATAGACAAATAGGTCAACAGACAAGGGATTAAGTGATGTCCTTGGGTGTATGTAGCCTTTCAGGGACCCAAATATTATTCCCAAGGTATCCTGGGGCCCTTCCTCCTCTCCTTGCTCCTGAAACCAAGAATCAATAAAAAGGCAAATGCCAATTAGAAGTGACTGGCCAACATCAGAGGGTGCTGAGTAGATGCACTCTCAGGAGTGTGGAGTGCTAAAAAGCCTCCTGGAATTCGGAAGTTTCCCCTCCCCTATTACAGAGAGTTATTCTGGTTTAATGAGATCCATTTGAATGCACAAAAGTTTGAATTTATTATTATTCATTTATTGTTCATTTATAAGCTTCCTTTCCTTCCATGAGTACCAGTGAGTTCCATGGTTCAACACGAATTTCCATGCAACTATCCAGAGTCATGGGCCACCACTCAAACCACGATGTCACACTAGCTCCAATATGAAATAATGTTTTCATTGACCCAGGTCAGATAAGATGATCTCAGGATGTTTGAGAAAACAGAGCTATTTTCCAAATTGCCAAATTCAAGCCCGAAACAAATCTTATGGTCAGTGTGCAAGGTGGCAAGAACCTAACAATGAATAGCTAATCTAATTACTTTAATGAGAGAAATACCTATGAGCAGACCATATCTAAAATTTGTAAGGCGGCAGTTAAAATGCCAACAGTTTTCCACTCTTAAGTCGAATTGCCCTTACGTCGAGCTGCTCTTAAGTCGGGGTACCACTGTAGATGCATTAAGTGGACATTGCATCTTTTTATTCATCCCGCCTTCCCATCTCTGTTCACTGTGTCTGTGTGCTTAGCTTCACAAAAGGAGAAGTCACTACTCTTGTGCACAGAAAGTTGTTGGAGTTTCCAAAAAATATGAAGCCCCTTCCCAGCGCCTGTTGCTTCTCTATTGCACTGGCCACTAGAAATCTCATAGTTGTTAACAAGCTCGTGCAGGCTGTCTGTATCAGTTGCTTAAATCTTCATTCTCTCACTCATGCATGAAGAATAAGTAAATGCCTTTGTTGTTGTTTTTACCTTCTCATTCAACTGGAAGATAGCTAGAAATTTCATTTCATTTTATTTTATTTTAATGATCCTGAAAGACCATTTGCAGGACTATCTTTTGAACTTGACTCAAGGCCTTAAGAGACACATGTTTGCACAACATACTTTAACTGCTACTTTGAATATGGAGAAGTATTGGATCTATTGCTCACCAAAGCTCAAGCGATCAGCCTGCCCTTATTCACTTGCTACATGTGTAGTTACTCAGCTTCACAAAGTGAATGGACACCAATGTTATGGAGAAACATTTTGTGGGCGGCGGGGGGGGGATTGAGAACTCTCAGGGGGTAAGTCATTTATCTTCACTAAAAATGAGAGATCTAGGAAGAATTCATCATATATCCTTCATTGGTAATGAGAACTTTAACAAATTTCTTCACAAGCTTAGCTTTGACAAAGTATAAAAAGGGAAGCTGGGAAATTAGAATATTAATATACCCAGCAAGCATGTATTAAGTATAATTAATATTTCCATACTGCCTTTTTGGGGAGGCAGAAAGAAAAGGTGGACTAAAGGAAATCTAAAATAAGACCCCAAACCCCATTAAAAATTAAAATAACAGCTCAGTATGATATTAATTATTAACCACTCTGATGCTTGTATGTAAATTATGTGTCTATGTTTACTTCTGTTCTGCATTTCAGTCTCAAATAACAAAGTATATCCTATTAAGAGCACAAACATTCCATTGAACTGTACTCATTTAAAAACAGAGAGCGCAAGTCAGTATTTAAATTGCTGTAACATTCCTCTACAAAGGTTTTGAAATTTATAAGTATTAATTGAAAATAACATGAATAGCGGAGGTTTCACAATTCTGAACTTTTCTATTTGTAGTTCAGAAATCATCATATTTCTGCCTAGTAACATGTAGGCTAAACAAACACTCCCAAAGAGATTATTTACTACTTGCTTGTTTCCTCATTTGTATTAGTTATTAAATGTACATGTCTTTCCTTCAGTGGACAACAACCCTATGAGCCACACAAGACTGAGAATGAATGTCTGGCCCAAGAAAATATAGCGAGTTTCAAAGTCATCACTTTGATCTGTTTAGCTAATGGCTATTGTGGTTCCTTTCATCATAAAACTTTTCAATTTTATGTTGGTTTATGCATTGTTATTGCTATTTGTGTCTCTTGATTTCATAGAATCATAGAATCATAGAGTTGGAAGAGACCTCAAGGGCCATCCAGTTTGACTCTCTGCCATGCAGGAACCCCCATCACACTATTTCCAACAGATGGCCATCCAGCATCTGCTTAAAAACCTCCAAAGAAGGAGACTCCACCACCTTCCATGGCAACATATTCCACCGCCAAGCAGCTCTTACTGTCATGACGTTCTTCCTAATGTTCAAATGGAATCTCTTTTCATGTAGTTTGAAACTACTTTTGGGTGTCCTAGTCTCTGAAGCCATGGAGAAAAAAAATAACATGTTCCCTCTATGATATGATATCCTTTCAAATATTTAAACATAGCTATCATGTCCCCCCTCAGCCATTCCTCATAAGACATTTCTTTCAGATCTTCAACCATCCTGGTTGCCCTCTTCTATATCCGCTCAAGGTTGTCAACATCCTTTTTAAATTGAGGCACACAGAACTGGACAAAGTAATCCAGGTGGGGTCTGACCAGAGCAGAATATAGTGGTACTATCTCTTCCCTTGACCTAGACACTATGGTTATGTTGATGCAACCAAGAATCACATTGGCTTTCCTGGCTGCTGCATCACACTGCTGACTCATGTTCAATTTGTGGTCCACCAAGACTCCCAGATCCCTTTCACAGGTACTATTTTCCAGCCAGGTATCTCCCATCCTATATCTGTGCAATTCATTCTTTTTACCTAGATGCAGCACCCCACATTCCCTTCTGTTGAATCCCTTTCCGTTAGATTTGGCCCAGCACTCTAATCTGTCAAGGTCATTTTGGATTTTCATCCTATCCTCTAAGGGATAAGCAACCCCTCCCAATTTGGTATCATCTGCATATTTGACCAGCCTACTCTCTATTCCTTCCTCTAAGTCATAAATATAGATATTGAACAGCATTGGACCCAGAACAGAACCGTGAGGCACCCTACTGGTCACATCTCTCCAAGCTGAAGAGAGGCCATTTATGATCACCCTTTGAGTGCTATCAGTCAGTCAATTAAAAATTCACCTAGCAGTAGCACTATCTATCCCACTTTCTACTAACTTCTTAGCAAGTATACCATGAGGAACCTTATTGAAGGCCTTACTGAAGTTCAGATAAGCAATATCCACAGCATTCCCCTCATCCACCAGGCCTGTCATTTTATCAAAGAAAGAGATCAAATTAGTCTGGCATGACTTGTATTTAAGAAACCTGTGATGACTTCTTGTAATGACAGCATTGTTTGTTAAATAATTACAGACTGCCTGTTTAATAATCTGCTCTAGGATCTTTCCAGGAATTGAGGTCAAGCTAACTGGGCGGTAATTATTTGGTTCCTCTTCCTCCCCCCCCCCTTTGATGACAGGGACAACATTAGCCCTCTTCCAATCGATGGGGACTTCCCCTGTTCTCCAGGACTTCTCAAAAGATTATTGTCAATGGTTCTGAAATTACTTCTGCCAGTTCTTTTAATATCCTTGTGTCTAATTCATATGGCCCAGGGGACTTAAATTCATTTAATATTTCCAGGTGTTTCTGTACTACTTCTCTACCTATTCTATGTTGCAATTTCCATCCTACCTCATCTACTCTTTGTCCCAGCAGATCTCTTTCTTCCTTTTTGGAGACAATGGAGGCAAAGAAAGTGTTGAGTAGTTCTGCCTTTTCCTTTTCTCCTGTCAGTAACTGGTTATCATTGCCACACAGAGAGCCTATCATTTTTCATTTTGCTGCATACATAATTAAGGAACGCTTTTTGCTGTTTTTAATCTCTCTAGAAAGTCTAAGTTCATTTTGCATTTAGCTTTCTTTACCACCCCCCTGCATATATTAGCTGTTTGCTTATATTCCTCTTTGGTGCATTCCCCATTTTTCCATTTCTTGTACTTGGGTTTTTTTTAATAGTTAGCTGAGTTGAAAATTCTTTAGTAAATCATTGCGGATTCTTTAGACCTTTCCTATTTTTTCTTCTTGTTGGAACAGTTTTAGATTGTGCCTTTAATATCTTGCTTTTAAGGAACTCCCATACATCTTGGACTCCCTTCTCTTTCAGTGTTTTGGTCCATGGAATCACAGTCAATAATTTCCTTAATTTTACAAAAATTGGCTTACTTAAAGTCCAGGATTCTTGTCTGATTATGCTTAGCTTCTCCTTCCAACTGTAAAAAAAATTCAAGAGGGCATGGTCACTTTTACCTAAGGATCCCACCACTTTGAACCTATTTATAAGGTCCTCCTTATTGGTTAAAACCAGATCTAAAATGGTTGTGCCTCTTGTTGCCTCCTCTACCTTCTGGACCATGAAATTGTTTGCAAGGGCAGTAAGGAATTTGTTAGACCTTGCATTCTTAGCTGAGTTGGACTGCCAGCATATATCAGGATAATTAAAATCTCCCATTAGTACTAAATATCTGCCTTTTGACTGTGTGACCATCTGCTCACAGAAGGCATCACCCCACTCCTCTGGCTGGTTTGGGGGGTCTATAATATACCCCCACAGTGACATCCCTCCCAGTTTTTTCACCCCTGATTTTCACCCAAATACTCTCAACATGCTTCCCCTGCAAATATTTATCTTGTATTTCTTTGGCAGTATAATTGTTATTAATATATAAAGCTACACCTCCTCCGTTCTTACTAGGTCTGTTCCTTTGAAACAGGTTATACCCTCCAATAACTACATCCCAATTATAAGTCTCATCCCACCAGGTTTCAGTGATGCCAATTATGTCATATTTATTTTGCTGTATTAGAAGTTCCAGATCCTCTTGTTTGTACCCATGTGATTTGGTCACATGGGTACATGTTCAACTCTTTTAAATCATCCAGATTAGTGACCTGTCACTAATTTGGTAGTATATGAATGCAATAAATAAATAAATAAATAAATAAATAAATAAATAAATAAATAACATTGGAACAAATTTCAGAGAAGACTATAGAATTTGATAGCTGTTGTGAGTTTTTCAAGCTGTTTGGCCGTGTTCTGGAAGTTTTTCTTCCTGATGTTTCACCAGACTCTGTGGCCAGCATCTTTAGAGGGCAAGGAGTGCAGGGAATTAGGAGTTCTGTCTGTGCTCTCTCCTCTATACACCGGAGTGCAAAGAGAACTCCTAGTTCACTGAGCTCCTTGCCCTCTGAAGATGCTGGCTAGAGAATCTGGTGAAACGTCAGGAAGAAAAACTTCCAGAACATGGCCAAACAGCCTGAAAAACTCACAACAGCTATCAGATCCCAACCATGAAAGCCTTTGAGAATACTATAGAATTTGCTTGGCTGAATGAATTCGTAAATTCATTTTTAAATAAAACCCTATAAATGGCCTTCAAGGCACCTAGAGATACTTAATTTGCAGAGGAACTTTCCCTGACACTTCTCCACATGCCCTGCCATTTTGCTGAAGTCTGGGTTCTGCACTCTCAAAAAGCCTCCCCGGGAAAGTTCCTCCCAGCACCTACAAGTGCCACATTTGCAGAGAAACTTCCCATGACTCCTCTTTACAAGCCCTACGGGTTTGGTGAAGGTTGGGTTTCAGAAATACAATTTATATACCGACAAATTGGAACTCCCTAGGAAAGTGACCTTTAAGCCGCTGGCTTAGGGAGGAGAGGAAGAGGAAGTTTCTTTGCAAGTTTGTCATTTCTACTTACCTAGGGGGGAACCTTCCTGGGGAACCGTAGAGAAGAGTCAGGATAATATTTTCTGAAATTCTGGGGTCTCTAGGGGCTTTGGGGCCCAACAAAACAAATCAACAATTTTTAAAAAAAAGTTCAATTCATACAAACACAAATTGATAAATTTGCTATTTTTGAATGAATTTTGTATTTTTTTTTCAATGTGCCCATCTGTACTCCTTACGATGTAAAGCATGGCTTTAATTTCCTTGGTGGCAATGCAGTTATAGTACTGTGCTGCAATACTGGGCCATTTCCTGGCATGTTGAATTGTGGGTACAGAAGCACCCTCTTCCACATTCATAAGCTGGAGGTTTTTAAAAGAACTGTGCTGAATTTATCAGCTTTGTAAGCCGCCCAGAGTTCCCCTAGGGAAGATGGGCGGGGTATAAATTTAATAATAAATAAATAAATAAATAAATAAATTTAATAAATAAATAAATAAATAAATAAATAAATAAATAAATAAATAAATAAATAAATAAATAAAGTTGTAGAGGACATTTTTGTTGGGACAACCTCCCATGTTAGGAGCCCCAGTCTTCAGCCTGCAAATAGGTGAGGTTTATTCTGTCAGAGAGACACAAGACACACATCCATTCATGTCATTTTAAAACACACAACAGTAGTGTGATGTGTATTAAGATTGTTGCAAGCCTAAAATGTAAATGGGTGTGGCATTAGCTTTCTTGCATCCCTCTGTTGTGTAGAAGGGTTTTTATTTAATATCTAGGAGGTGGAAAGTGGCAGAGAAAGAGTTTTCACTTCTCAGTAAAGCAAAGTATCCCCAGCCATTATGTTCTCATCAAAACCAACGCTCATTTGCGTTTTAATGTTGAGCATACTAGGTGTGACTAATAGCCTATTATCTATAGGGTTCAGTTTAAGGCCTAATATTATCTCATGGTACATATTAATTTGCATTTCCATTTTCTTCAGTCAAATTGCTAGCTTTTGATACAAAGTATTCAACATTCTTTATAGGGTTTTTTTCTGTTTGTGAGAGTAATGCTGATACAATGCACATTTTTCCTTTCATCTTACTAGACATCTCACCCGAAGCTAAAGCATTTAGATTGAACCCTGTTTCGGTTGAGGTGTAATAGCAGCATTTAAGCATTAGCATAAGGTTTAGGCGGTTACACCGGGTAGTTTTAAAATGATGAAATATTGCCAAACTTCTCATGCAAGCTCAAACAATAGCACTGCACTGGGGCTTAATTTTTAAAGTCTTGAAACTCGATTAATTCATTTTGGTTACCTCTGAAATTGTCTCAATCTGGTTGTTTTCCCATTATTCTTGCTCTATTCCCAATGGAATTATTTTACTACAAAGTAATTTATCCTGGTTCCACAACCCCAGAACCTGAATCACCATGCATTAACCTTTCAAAGAAATAAACTGCATGCATAGCTCTGTCTGCTTAGAAGAGTGAAGCACAGAAACCATATTTTTTTTGCCTTCTCCCCCATGGCATCAATTTGAAATTAAAACTATTCATCTGTCAGATGTAATGCTCATTTGCATTGTACTCAAAATCATATTTGCAAAAACATGGTTATCATAACGTACATAAATCTGGATTTTATTTTTCAACATAGTATTGACAATTACTGGTGATATGCCAACTTCACATAAAGCCAAGGCAAGAACAACCTCACGGGTCAAATCCAAATCTTAACACAATAAGCTCCAGGTGTTCCTAGAGTAGAGATTTCTATCTGTGAAAAACCCAACATTTCTGTTTCATCCAGTTTCTGAAATGCTTCCAAATTTTGCTTTCAAATGAAACATTAGTATCTGCTGTCATTGCAATTAAAATCTGACTAGATAATTTTCTGGACACAGATAAGAGACAGGTACATAGACAGTCAATATTTGTTATATTCCTTTTTTGGTTACCTTTTCATAAAAAGGGGAAACACATATAAGTAGAGATGGGCACGAATCAAAAAAATGGCATTTTGTTTGTCGTTTGTCGTTTGGAGGGTCCGTTTCGGTTCATTTCCGTTTTTTTCACGAATTTTTGCAAAAAAATTGTTTTCATTTTTGTTCATTTCGTTACCATTTCATTACCATTTATTTCAATTTGTTTTGTGATTTTTTTTAGGATTTTAAGCAATTCACTCATATTGCAGTAACGCAAACGAAACGGACGACAAAATTTCTGGTGTTTCTGTTCGTTTTGTTTCATTTTTGAGACAAAATTTGTTTGTTGTTTCGTTACGTAACGAAATGAAAAATGAAAATGGAAATGAAAAATTGTTCATTTCATGCCCATCTCTACATAGAAGTGATTTGCATGATTGTTAGTAAACCATGTCATTAGTTGCATCTAAAAATCAGGAGAGAAGATAAGCTCTCTAGATGACTCAAGTTTAAATACTACTTCATCCTATTTAGAGAAGGCTCATTGTAATGAATGGGGATATAGTTGTGGCGTAACTAATCTATCCAAGGCTAGGAATGGTCATAATATGGAAAGAGCTCATATAATAGACTGAAATAGAATATCCTTTTTAAACAGATTAAAAATCCAAATAGAGCAGTGAAACTAAGCAAAACATACAGGACATCAGCAAATGTCAGCACTAACAAAACAAGTTTAACTAGATCACTTGCAGCAAAGCCTCTCCTCACTTTTCTGCAACTGAGTGTGATTAGGCTAATGAAAACAAACCTTCCCTTCATTAGCTCTATGCCTCTGGAATAAAGAGCCATCCTGGCATCTGCCAGGCACCATTTTACACCACCATTAAGCAAATCTGAATACCCACTAATTCTTTTCAGCTTTCTTTAGAGCAGGGGTCCCCAACCCTGGTCCTCTGCCTGTGGCCTATTAGGAATCAGGTCACCCTAGAGTTCTTTTTAAGGTGTACACTAGGGATAGGCATGAAATGGAAAAAATGTGTTTCATTTTGTTCCTTTTCACACACACACACACCGTGTTTCATTTTTGTACTGTAAGTTGCAATATTTTTCCAAAAAAAAAATCATTACTTACTAAACAAAATGAAACAAAATGAATCCCCCACAGCACCAGCACTCTAACTGGTGCTGTGGGGGATTCAAAAGCCTCCTTGCAACTGCCTCCCAGCTGATTTTGACAGCTCGATCCTAGCTTGAAGGTGGGCGGGTAGGAGGAAAGGAACAGCCAGGCAGAAGTAAACTCCCTGCCTGACTGCTCCTTACTCCCCTGCCACCCCCTTCTCCCAGTGGTGTGTTTTGGATAGGGAGTGCTGTGGGAAGTGAGGAGGAGGGGCGAGCATGGGAGAAGGAAGGACGCAGCGGTAAATTCAAACCTAGTGTCACTTTACCGCTGCTTCCTTCCTTCTTCCTTGTGATCCTCCCCTACCAGCTGGGGATTTTTGACAGGTTGGGGTGCAGGAAGGAGGAATCCCTCCCTCCCACACCACAACCTGTCAAAAAGCCCCAGATGGTACACAGGGGAAGGGGTGAAAGGCAGAAGGGGGCATGTTTTTTCCCCTGCTGCTCCATTCTGTATCGCCCCTCCCCTCGGTGCCTCCCTCTCCAAACCCCAACCTGTCAAAAAGCCCCAGCTGGTAGGAAGGGGGAGGGGCAAACGACAGAATGGAGCATCAAGGGGAGAAAACCGCTCCATTCTGTCTTTTGCCCCTCCCCACCTACCAGCTGGGGCTTTTTGACAGGTCAGTGTGTGGGGGTATTTTAGGGAACACCCTGAAATCTAGAAAGATTTGGGTGCAAGGGGACTTAGTTATGAAGCTCTAAAGGGTCTAGGGGTAGTAAATTGGCAATGTGTGTTGGAAGCATGGAAGCAATTAGGGAGTTAATACCATACAGTAAATTCCCTGATTTGCCTCCACACTCCCAGAACACTTTGCCAATTAACTACCCCAGCCCCTTTAGAGCTCCATAACTAAGTTCCCTTACCCCAAAATCTTTCCAGATTTCAGGGGGTTCCCTAAAATCTCCTTGGGAAGGTATCCCTGATACTTTGGAGCCCCAAGTTAAGTACATTTTGATTGCAGTTTTTTTAAAAAAATAATTTTTTTAAAAAAAATATGCATTCAAAAATTACTTACCGTGGGGCACCAAAGTAGTAGGGGTGCCTTCAGAAAGCAATTATAGGGAACCCCCTGAAATCTGGGGAAATTTGGGGTAAGGGGGCTAGAATATGAAGCTCCAAAGGGGGTGCCCCTCAGAGAAAACCTTCTAATTAGAATAATATGGGAGGGGGAGGCAGCACTATCACTCGCCTGATCAGCTTCTGATTCCATTTAGAACTTTTTTTCCTAGGGGCAGCCAATTTGGAGCTTCATAATGCAAACCTGTCCAAATTTCAGGGGGTTCCCTAAAATCGCTTTCTGAAGGTACCCCTCTCATTTCCTCTGGAACATTTCATTCTAGAGGGGGAAATGATGTTTCATTTTGTTTGCAACCAAACACTGCTTCCTCATTTTGTTTTGTTTCTTTCCATTTCATTAGCTAAGGAAATGATGAAACAGCATTTCATTTTTCATTAGGTGCCCATCCCTACTGTACACCCGAGCAGACATGCACACTTTTGCCAATCCACCATATCTTCTCCCCTCTCTCCAGCATTCCTGTCACAACCATTTTTGTTTGGGTTGCAACAGAACCTGTGAGGGTGAGCTTTGGGTAAGCATGCACAATACTGTTTTCTGGCAACAAAAAGGTTGGGGATCACTACTCTAGAGCTGTAGTTCCCAGATATTCTTGGACTAAAACTCTTAGAAACCTTCACTACTAGTTCTGCTGGCCAGGACTTCAGGCTTCTGTTGTCAAAGTAAATCTGGGGATACAAGATTGTGAACCACTACTCTAAAGTTCTGAAGGTTTTTTTGCTGAGATCATTTTAGTATTTCTGGGGTACATGTGGTATGTAAAAGCCACTGCCACTGTTACAAATGCCTAGAGATTGGAAAGTATCATTTAGTGGTTTGGGTTCTTTCCCCTGCCATGGAATGTGGTCCATGGGATTGGGTCAGAAGTGAGGGGGGAAATGGCTATGTGGTTACTATTGTCAATTATGTGGATGGAAGTGCATTTGTGTGTGGGGGGGTGAGGGGTTTGGTTTTTGCTGCTGCTGTTTGTTTGTTTGCTTCCTTTTGTTTGTTTGTTTACTTGTTTATTTGTTTTGTTGTGCTTGCCTCTTTCATTATCACACTCTTCATATGCTGTTCCCTGTATTTAACCTGAAAGGACCATCCCTAATATCTAGTGGGCTGCATTTGGTTCATTCCTCCTAATTCTATAACCCTTTATAAAGCAAAAGCAAAATGTTCTGCTTATATATCACCCAATAGTGCTTCAAGCACTCTCTGGACAGTTTACAATTTAATTATGTAGGCTACTGACCTCAGAAGGATGGAAGGCTGGATCAACCATGAGCCTGCTACCTGGAATTGAATCCCAGGTCGTGAATAGAGATGGGCACGACTTAGCGGTATTCCCGTTTCCGTTTCCGTTACTCGTTTCCGTTACTCTACGGAAACGGTAACGGGAATCACTGCCCCAGACTTCGAGCTCGAACCGACGAACGAACAATTTGGTCTGATTTGTCGTGCTCGTTACTTGCATCGCGCAATGCCAAGCGGCACAGAAAAAAAGTTTTTAAAAGTTAAAAAAAACCCCGATTCCCGGCCATCAAAGTAGGCGAAAACTGTCTGAGGGCACCTACCAGGCCAGAAGGGTGTTTTATTTGGGGGGGGTTCCCCGCCCCCCTCTCCTTGGCTATTGCTACTGCTGCGCTGCTGGTACCAGGCTGGGAGGGCGCATCCATTTGCCATGCAGTGCAGGGGATCCAAAATGGCGACCGCAATATTTTTTTTGAAATTGTTGCCCAAAACCCCACCAAAGCACCACAGAAAGATGCGAAAATTGGCTATTTTAAATGCTTGAATTTTTACAGTAGCAGCAGTGGGTTTTTCTTGCAAAAAAAAGTCTCCGTTGATTTTATTTTATTTTATTTTATTTTATTTTTTTACACCTGCACATTTGCAATGATGGGCTCTCCCATGGGAGTAGACCATGCAAATTTTCCACCAATCGCATGGCCACTTGGCCAGGTTGACCACAGAGACTTCTGGGATGTGCCAATCGGGCATAAACAGCCCACTAATCGTAGCCCAAACCCGAACCCTAAGCCTAACCCATACGCCAGTACACTGTCCTTCTAAGTGGGTCAGAGAGGCACCCAGATGCACCCCAATACTCACCGTAACCTCACCCGTAACTAGCCTAACCCTAGCCGTTCCGCTAAGCCGTCTTAACCCTAAGCCAGATCTACTTGCATTGCACTACATGCAAGTACGTGAGACACAGCGGGTGCAAAGAGTCTGCCAGTCCGTCACTTGTGGCTCTGGCTGACTCCTGCAGCTCCCTCCAGGAGCCCGCTACCCCCTCCCCAAACCAGTACTAACGACAACAAAAAAACGAAAAAACGAACCGACTAATTTTTGCAAATTTTCGCGAAAAACGGAAACGAGCCGAAACGGAACCGGCCCGACTAACGACAACTCGAAAAAAATTTTTTTCAAGTCGTGCCCATCTGTAGTCGTGAGCACAGTTTTAGCTGCAGTGCAGGCATTTAACCACTGCACCACAAGGCTCAGAAACACAGAAACACAGAGCTTGAAATCCTTCTTGAATGTCTATTGGAATGGAAGGTAGCCTGGACATTATTGGAAAAAATATGTTTGGAATTCCTGGTCTCACTAAAATTTTAAAACTGTGTTCCAGTTAGCCTCTTCTACTGTAGAGTCCCATGTCATAAACCCAATGGGAGATTGCAAAGATGTGGACTACAGGCATTTGATGATTCACATTGAGAAAGGGCTGTTGGGATTCCAAAATAAATGACACTTGATGACAGCAGGAGGGTGCATTTCCACAAATCCACAGCCATCCCTGGATACCATTGTAAACTAATATAATGCACGTCACACCCAGGTCCCTCCAAAGACAGCGGTAGGTCCATAAACATTCTCAAGTTGATTGGGCAACACTTACCTGGGCAGAACAACCACTTATCTACAGCTGGGTTTTTTTTTTTTTTTGTAATCATATATCAATAGTGCAATGTTTCTGTCTTTGACTCTCTCCGGATTACTCATTTGTTGATCAGACTTGAGAACTTTGAGTCTGAAAAGAAGTGAGTAGAGACAGCTATTGCCTCCAAAGCTCCAAAGCAGGTAAACACTTCTATTACTTAACGGGTTTTATAAATCTCTTTTGTACATATTTTAGAGATGCTAACGATGAAGGTGAACTATGAAATATAAAAATGTTTTCACTGCTGCGAAAACGTTGTTCTTGTTCTGGCCCATTCATTCATTCTGGTCCCCATTTCATCTTTTTTCATGAAAGTTATGTCAACCATTCTACACTTTCGAACTGCTCTTTCTGGTTTTGTAGATGTTAAAATTTTATTCAAAATATGATTTATACATTTATATGTGTGTGTATGATTTATAGAATGAAACAGGAAAGGGGGAAAATATGCATCGTTTCCCAAGTGTCCATTTATGGGCTAATATTTCAACGTACCTTGATGTTATTAATAAGGAAAATTCATTAGCACTTTAAAACATACACGCACACACCTTCCTCCTGCTGCTGTTAATTTAAAAATAGATGAGCTCCATGCTCATAATTCTCTACAAGCATGTGTACTGAAGTGAGCTTGTGGACAAGGAGAATATGAGGAGGCCATTTAAATAAACAACACAGGAATAGAGATTGTTTTGTAATAATAATAATAATAATAATAATAATAATAATAATAATAATAATAATAATAATAATAATAATAATAATAATAATAAAG
Source organism: Phrynocephalus vlangalii (assembly GCA_037367305.1). Classification (NCBI taxonomy): domain Eukaryota; kingdom Metazoa; phylum Chordata; class Lepidosauria; order Squamata; family Agamidae; genus Phrynocephalus; species Phrynocephalus vlangalii. Next base: position 54,477 of record JAWVWN010002032.1, on the reverse strand, counting down.
CAGGTTTTAGTGCAGCTCACCCAGCAAAATCTTCCTATTAAAAAATGTGGTCTCAGCAGTGAAGCTGGTGCTTTTGGAGGGTGAACTGGCAAGGAGCCTGCTCCTACAAATAAAAAAAAATGCATTCCCCACCCCCACCCCAGAGGCCAGCTCTGGACTGGCTCCCTCTGTGCAAAATACCCACCCCACAGCTGAGATGCTCTGGTTTTCACAGAGGGAGCTTTGCTGGGCGGTCCCATCAGAAAAGGTAAGGAGGGGATGAGTTCTTTTACATAAGAACATAAGAATGTAAGAACATAACAACAGCTTTGCTGGAATGGGTCACAGCCCACCCAGTCCAGCATTCTGTATCACACAGTAGCACCCACAAACCCACAGAACAATGAACCAATTTGTCAGTTTGTGGGTTCACGAATGGGAGCTTTGTGATTGTTCAACCTTGAAGAACCACAATGCACGATGAACCACCAGTTTGGCATGTTGTCCCCATCTCTCGTTACCATTTTTAAAAATGCTACACTGTGTCCAGGAACAGTCAATAAAGAATCAGTCTGAGAACGCTGTGACAATTTTACATGAATATTTCTAAGTTATATCTTCAAAGTGAGTACCAAAAAAGAAGGAGGGGGCAAAGGTCTTGTCAACAGTACGTTCCAGTAGGATGGATTAAAAAACACTATTTCCTTCCTATGCACACATGCATCCAAGTCCTGAAAAACACTTGAACACTTGTCCAAAGCTTGCCATCAGTGTTTGTGCATTAGAAATGTGTGCAATATACTCCCAAATGCACACAGTATCAAACAGTGGGGATATTAAACAGCACACGCAAAAACACATAAAGAATAATGCCAATATGGGGCAGAAAAAAATAGAAGTTTAAAAATAGGCGAAAAGAGCAAAATCTAACTTGGCAGAGTTGTCCCTTCCTAAGGGCCACCCCAGCCCATCTGATTTGACAATGACTTCTTCTTGATGAAGGTTTGGCTGTTCCTGTCAGCTCTGGCTCAGAATAGTGCTATTCATTTTCCTTTAGCCTATAAACTTTAAAGTGAAGAGTGAGGTGCACCTAGCTATTAAAAAGATGTGGTCAAGTGTGACTGAACAGCTGTATGTGATAATGCCCTTTTCTCGTTATGCCCCCAAAATGCCTGCAGTTCTGGGTACATAGCCTATCAGAATGTACTAAAATACTTTACAGCTTAAATGTTCATTACTGGATTTGGAATGCCATGAAGCAGTGTGCTAAAAACTCTCTCAGGAAAAAGGCTGCTACCGGTATCACTTATTCTCTGTCTAGCAGTGCCGCTGACACTATTTATATACAGTTTAACTTTTCCAAGTTTTAAAAGTTCCAGAGTTAAACTTTTCTTAAAATTTGGCCTCAAAATAGAGCACAAATATATAAGTACAAAAACATGTATAGGACGGAAACACCAACATTAATAAGATGCATAATGGCTTCAATCGCCCCCCCCACACACACACTTTCATTTATACAACTGCGTAAGACACACCATGAAAGAAAATTCATTACTGGGTGAGTGAGTCACCACCAAACCTTGACATCTCCATATGAAAATGAGTCTTCTGCCCATTGTCCATATTGGGGAATCTGTGTATGAATTGACAGAGGTTTCCTGCCTCACAGAAAACTGAGCTCACATGTTCATGATGTACAGTTTTTAAGTAGACCACTTGGAAATATTTGGCGCAATGAAAGCCAAGCAGTAACCAGTCCAAATCCTCTGCTGACATCAGTCATTCACTAAATGTGAGAATATAATAATACATGTTTTGAGTACTGGTTCTTATACTCATAAATATGCAAGTGTGTATATATTGTACAAATATCAGAAGAGTGATTTCCTTACTCATTATGATATACACATATATATTTTTCTTAAACAATATTTTGTGTCTAGTAATCAAACCTCTGAAATATTGAAAAATGACTGTGCAGGACAGAAACCTTTTCTGGAGAATGACAATTAAAAATATTACATTTTACTGGATTGAAGTCCAAGCAATAGGCTAGAATGTCTCTGATTTAATAAATTGGGGATGGAGTAAGTATTTGTCAATAATAGGAGCTAATACCAGAACAAGTATAAGGGTTACCGTATATACTCGCATATAAGCTGAGTTTTTTAGACCTAATTTTGGGCTAAAAAAAGGGCCTTCGGCTTATGCACAGGTCAATAAAATATTGGGGGATGGAAGAGGCAGCAGTAGCACTGAACAGCAATAAAGAGACTTTACTAATTTACCTCAGCAAGCCAGCCTCAGAGGATGAATTACTTAGGGTTGCCAACTTGCTTTGCATGTGAAAAGGGCAAAAGCAAATTAACCAAGATACAGCTAAAAGCAGGTATTTCCCGATAAGGCTTCTAGACTAGTGTACATTGAGTTTAGGATGAGCAATTTTCCTCTGCCTTTCAAGCACTTGATCCGAGTGTATAAAAGTATTCTGACTGATACTGCTTGATAAAATTTATCTAAATTAGCTAAAAAATAGGCATAGTATCAAAATAGTATCAAAACTAGTGCTCATGGAATCATGGGAGGTCTCCCATATGCAGATTATGTAGGCAGGAATGGTAGCTCTTGCAGCCTATTGAACCAGCTCACAGTCAACACCTGAAGGAAGACTGATGTTTTGGACTGCGACGCCCACAGTCCTTTGCCACTGGCAATACAGGCTTGGGATTCTGGGAGCTGTGGTCAAAACATGACACGCCCTCCTTCAGCCTCCCTCTCCTCTTCCGATACAGCTAAAATCATCGGGACTCAAGGCAAGGTAGAGATTCTGTATCTCTTTTAAACAAGCTTCCTGTATTTTCTTTTGTCTGTTTTCACTCTCCCAACCCTCAGTTTGAGTGGATGTCCCCTAGATCTGGTATTTTGTGAGAGGGAGAAGAGCGTCCCTCTATCCACTTTATTCATCCCCTCCATTATTTTGTACGTCTCAATCATATCCCCCCCTCAGGTGCCTTTTTTCCAGACTAAAGAGCCCCAAATGTTTTAGCCTTGCTTCATAAGGGAGGTCCCCCAGGCCAGTGATCATTTTAGTCCCTCTCTTTTGCACATTATTCTAGTTCCACTATGTCTAAGTAAAGAATTAATCTAAGACTCACTTGTTCATATTTCTGTTAGTCCATGGTATACCTTTTTCATTCCACAAAGCTCCCCTCCAGCAGTACATTTCAAACAACCCAATTCCACCATCACCCCAAATCAGGTTTCTTAGTGGCTAGTTTGCTGTTTTTCTTTGAAATAAATATTCAAAATGTTTAACCTACTGATGCCTCAATTAATGTAATTTTCTTGGTATCTATTTTCATTTTTGAAATTTACTGTAGCAGCTGCATTTCCCACCTTCGGCTTATACTCGGGTAAATACATTTTTCCAGTTTTGGGGGGTAAAATTAGAGTCTCGGTTTATATGCGGGTTGACTTATACTCGAGTATATATGGTACATCAAAGGAACATAGAGAAGTTTCTAACCTTGCGTCTCCAAATGTTCTTGGACTACAACTACTGGTGAAGGGTTGTGGGACATTTAGTCTAAGAACATCTGGGAATCACAGGTTGGGAACCACTGATCCAGACTATTTCCAAAAATGTCCCATAAGATGCCTCTAGAAAGAATCCACAAGCTGGACATGAAGATAGTAATACAACCTTTTCGTATTTACACTTATTTTCACCAGCACCTGACTTTTGAACATCATATACGGATGGCACTTTGCTTGTGCAAATCACAGCTACACCAGAGCTATTTCATCCTTATCAACCATGTAGAGTTGAATGATGTTGCTTGCAATGTGAGTGACTAAATTGAACAAGCTTCCAACCTCTGGTATCGCCTGGGCCAGGTTTAATGGAATCCAGCCATTGACAGCTCGACAGGAGCCCTCAGAAAATGATCTGGTGGGGAGCACGATCCTGCAGAACTGCCTACCCAACCAATTTCAGAGGGCTCCTGCCCAGATGTCAATAGCTGGAGCCCTTTAAACCTGGTCCAGTTGGTACCAGGGGGTCCCCCTTGTGCTGACTGGGCCAGGTTTCAAGGGCTCCAGACATTGGCAGAGCAGCAGGACCCTTCAGGAAATGGTGGGGAGGGCAGTTTGGTGATCACCCTAAGTGGATATACCCGGTAGAAGGGTACCTTCAGAAAGCGATTTTAGGGAACCCCATGAAATTTGGAAACATTTGGGGGTAAGGGGGCTGAGTTATGAAGCTCCAAACGGAGTGCCCCTAGGGAAAAATGTTCTACTTTGAAGCTGATTGGGTGGGAGATAAGGCTGCTGCCGCTTTCCATATGATTGCAATTAGAAGGTTTTTTTTCCTAGGGGCACCCCCTTTGGAGTTTCATAAATCAGTCTCCTTACCCCCTAAATGTTTCCAAATTTCACGGAGCTCCCTAAAATCGCTTTCTTAAGGTACCGCTGCTCATTTGGTGCCCCCAAGGTAAGTAATTTTGAATGCATTTTTTTTAAAATGCACTCAAAATTATTTTTAAAAATATGCAATCAAAATTTACTTACCTTGGGACACCAGAGTAGCAGGGGTGCCTTCAGAAAGCAATTTTAGGGAACCCCATGAAATTTGGAAACATTTGGAAACCCTAATTGCCTCCACACTCCCAGCCAATTACTACCCCCAGCCCCTTTAGAGCTTGGCTTTTATACTGTATATACTCAAGTATAATGGAAAGACGTCCCTGGTTTATACTCAAGTCAATAGGTTTTCCCTGTTTGGGGGGTGGGGTAAAATTAGGCCCTGGGTGGATACTTGGGTTGGCTTATACTTGAGTACATATGGTATTTTGCCCTTTGTCCTGAGACATGTCTGAAGCAGGAAAGTTGCAATGACAGGCGGATTAGGATAATTTGCTTCCCTATGTTTACTGGCAGCTCCATTGCAGAATCCTGGATTTACTTTTGAGAGGAAAGAGCACTTCTACTTGGCAATGCCTCCTAAAGATCCATCCAAGGTTTATTATGCAATGATACAGATATTTTGCATTTACAGAGATTCCTGTGCTAGATGATTCCCAGTGTGGTGTGGTGGATAGAGTGGTAGACAAGGACTCTGGAGACCAGAGATAAAATTCCTGCTCAAAAATGAAAACTCATTAGGGATATGGACCTGGTAAAAGCACTCCTTAGATATCTCACTTTGAAAATCCTATTAGGGTCGCTGATCAGCTGGGTCTGACTTGGCAGCACAAAACACACACATTTATGTGCTAAAACAATTTTTTTAATCCACCAGAATGCTGTGAAGCAAGAGAGGAAGAAATATCAATATTATATCCTATCAGCACAAACCCAGGCATTTGGTTTTATCATTGGAGACAACTCATCTGGTGCAAGAGGCTAGATTGTTCAGTGTGAGAGGGGGTAGAGAACATTCAGATTTATTTTCAATTACTCAGCTCCCCACATCGTCCAGAATACGTAAAATATCCATGGGGTTGAGTTTGTAGGAATAAGGAAAAACAAATAAAGTGTTGGTACATTTCCCAGTACTGCATGAGGAAATTATTTGACATTGCTCCCAATTTGTGAGGGTGTTTTAAGCCTGCATTCCTACGGTGGCCTGGAAACTACAGGATGGATGGTATTTCCTCCAAGGTTAGAAAGAGAGCTCTGAATTTGGAAAGTGAGCCATTCTCACTGATTCCCCCTTGTTATCCTGTTGTAGGCTTGTCTCCCCATCATTCAAGGCAGCAAGGGGGAAATGAAGTGAATTGGATCAAGGATATTGGCAGAGCAAGAGGAAAGGTTTGAAGATACGGTACTCAGAGCCTTCCCAGCATTCCATCAAGTTTCAAGTGTGAGGAAAATTTAAGAACCATCTGAACTACTTTCAACATGTTCATCTCCCATTTCTTTTACAGGGAGGGAAACAGTTCTACCACACCTACCACCCCCAGAAAGAAATAAGCAGAATAAGAGCAGTAATTTGGCAGGGCTTGGGAAATATCACAGTGCTCTGACAAAACAATAGCATTGCCCCGTAATCCTGTTATTTTAGTGTCATTATCATTCTTGAAGAACTAATTATAGTTATACCTCCTCGCACTGTTCTATTATATTTTTCCTTTTTAGGAGTGTTTTTAAAACTGTACTCAGTGGTTTTAATTCCTGCTGGGATGGGACATCGCTTACAAGATAGAAAGGAAAGAGGAGAAAAAGAAAGTCCATTTTGAACTGAGCTGCTTGATATTAAGAAACGTAGTGCAAAGAATTTCACTGTGCAGATTATTTATTCAGTGTAATATGCAAAAAGCTGTTTATTTTTGTAAAGGCTGTTATTTTACAATTATCTCTATAATCATTTCTCCTTGAAGCATTCATTTGCTATTTTAAACACTTACCGTATATACTCAAATATGATGAATTTTTCAGCCCTTATTTTTGGCTAAAAATGCTCTTGGTTTATAATCGGGTGAATACTGTAACTGGCCTTGGGAGGGCAGCAGAGGGCTAGTCATGCCCATTCTGCTGCCTCGGAAGCCCCCTCTGTGGGGGTTCATCTGTGGCTGAGGTCATGTGGGCACCGGGAGGCCTCCCCGCAGCCCTGGAAGCCTCCTCCATGGGGAGTCATTGGTGGCTCTGGTGGCACCAGGCACTGGGAAGCCTCCCCATGGCTCTGGAAGCCCCCTCTGTGGGGTTTTGTCAGCGGCAACAGCAGCGGGCAACAGGTGGCCTCCCTGTGGCCTTGGAAGCCCCTTCTGCTGCCTTCTGAATGCTCAGCTGGCTTGGAGAGGATGGCAGAGGGCAAATCCTGCCCATTCCACCATCTCCCAAGTGCTTGACTGGGAGGCTCAGGCCACACCGGGCCCGCTGGAGGCTGCCTTGGTTGTGAGAGGAATACAGCCCACGACCCCGGCCCACCCGCTCGGTCGCCGACCACCTGAGCCCAGTGTCAGGCAAGGAATATAAGACAACCCGAATATAACCCCTCACCTTATACTCAAGTCAATAAGTTTTACCAGTTTTTGTGGTTAAAAAAAACCCACCCTTGGTTTATATTCAGGTCAGCTTATATTCGAGTATATAATTGATTTGTATTTCCTCTTAGGGTGACATTTAGCCTAATATATCACTTTTGATCATATTTCTGTTTTGTTTTGTTTTTTTAAAGGGAGCAAAAAAGCATCTTGCATTGAGATAAGTCTCAATTTTAACAAAACAAAAAGTGATTTTTACAATACAGAGTGATTATTTGTGTCTTCTAATACATACAAAACTTTTTTGTGCTATTTTCCAAGCAATGTTCCCCAATTATATTTTCTCATGGAATTTTGGTTTTGAATGGTAGTGGATTAGGGCAAAATTACAGAGGTCCAGGTAAGCAGCTTGGAAAACCTTGGCAGAGGGATGCATTCTAACTAGAGATAGGCACGGATTGCCAAAATGGTGTTTCATTTCATTATTCATTGCCCCGGCCCCCATTTTGTTTCATTTAATACGAAATGATTTTTTTTTTAAAAAAAAATCATTTTGTATTTTGTTTGTTTTGTTTCTTTTAAAAAACTTTTTATTTCATTTTTTCTGGCCGTGCCCGGCTGGAGGGACACATTTATTGGGGGGGGTTATTATTTTAAATAGTCCATGTTGTGGGGCTCCCCCCCTCTTTTTTATTTTTACAGCTGAGAAGCTCTGGCTTGGGGCCAATGCTTTCCAGCTGAGAGGTGCTAGTGCCTCTGTTGTTTTTTAATTCCCCGCTGGCCTGGTGCAGGAGGACAAGGTAAGTGAGTGACACTGGAATGAAAAACGAAACAGAATGAAATGGAAATTTCTGTTTTGTTTCATTTTTCTTTGATGGGTCCCTTCGTTATTCGTTTCGTTCCCTAATGAAACAAATAATGAATAATGAAACAAATTAAAAATTCATTTCATGCCCATCTCCAATTGTGACACTAGAGGAACAGGTGGGACAAGGAATGATGTATACTGGCTATCAGGGTACTCCAAAGCAGAAGGAAAGAGATGGACAAAGCAATAAGAGAAGTGACTGGAGTGACAATTCTTACTCCTTTCACTGTATTTGAGGCTAAAGCGGCTGTTCCCTCACAGAGAAACAGTTATATGAAACCAGAGTGTGCATTCTACTGTGGAGCCAGTCCACACCTGCTATCTCCGATCCTTCCCCTTGAAACTGCACCTAGTGGTCTTTGCCTTCTTCTGCTTTATTGATGTTGTTGTATGTTGCTGCTGGGAGGGAGGATTTGCTTACTCCTCAGTAATCAGTAGTCATTTTTTACGGGTGAGCAGATGTGGGGCAGTGAGGGTTTGGAGACAGGCAGCAGAAACCCAACAGGAGGGGCAAGACTGGGTGTGCAGAGGTCTGAGGAAATCATGAGAAGATCCCATCTAGATGGTTAGAACTAAAAAGGGAGGGCAAACAGCAAGATGGGTAACAAACAAAATTGCTAACAATTATTAACACTCCGTTTGCAACACACAAGTTGTGCTGCTGAGGCTTCATTCCCGGTAACAGTAGGGCCAGCCCTGGAGAAAGGGGAGAGATTCTAGATCTAGAACATTGAGAAAGCCCTACAACATTTCTCGTTGGCTAAGAGATTGGATGGGTAAGTTGAGGTAGTGGGTATAAATGCAGCAGAAAGGATACAAGGAAAAGGAGTCACTACCAGAATTAAGAGAAGCCAAGATGATTATTTTGACCCAAGGAAGAAAAACTATTGAACCAAACTTGAGAAGGCTGAAACTACTAATGGAATTGAATGAGGAGAAATAAGTATTTCTATTCCTAGAGCTTGACTAAAGTAGGGCTATAGCTGGTGGTATTTAAAGGAATGTGCTTTTCCATTTCATTTTCAGGCCCAAATTCATTGCATGATTTAGTGCTTAACCCCCCCCCAAAAAAAACCCATATAATTTTAACTGTTTGCTGAATTTCAGAGGCTATGCCAGATGCCTTAATTTTCAGCCTCCATCTAATTTCCCTGGTAGCCTATCCAGGACAGTGAATTACAGTAACTGCAATGAAAAGGACTGTTTTAGTATGCTTGAAATCAATCTTAAAAATTCCAACTGCACAGTGCACAGGAAATATATTTTGGCGGGCTGGTAAGAGAGGTTTTGGATTATTATTATTTTTGATGAACTGTGATGTATTTTACACACGCACACTCACACACGCACACATATCTGTAATACTGATTTAGACAATATTAAACATAATATAATATAAACATAATATAAACATCATCATCAACAACAAAAGGACAGTTTGGTGGCGAGCAAAAAGGTAGATCTTTAATGACAGACAGAGAGGCATACAGAATCTGAGGGCATATTTGCCGCCCAGACACCACTTGCTAGTGGGTTGGCTAATATTTTTTGTACATAAATAAATTATTTATTTATTTATTTATTTATTTATTTAGTATTCTTAGTTTTTTCTTTTTTCTTTTTGCCTCTTGCCAGATCGTTGCATAAATTGCATGCTTATTTGCTTATTTTACTTGTTTGTTCTACTGTTTATTTAATTTTCATTGTTGTTTGTTTCTTATATGCATTTATGTAAACTGCCCAGAGTCCCTTCTGTGAAACAGTGCAGTATAAAAGTGCAATAAATAAATAAATAAATAAAAACACTACAGCAGCAGTGGCCAGCAGCTGCAAAAGGCAGCCAGTGCAAGGGTGGGCAGGTGAAAATGCAACAATTCTAAATATATGTGTGGCCCCTTCAACCAATATACAGCTCAGTTTAAAAATGAGTTAAAGGTTTTTTGAAGATGATGCACACACTGACCAAAAAGCCATATGACTAATGTAAGAGTCTAAACTGACTTCAAAAAACCCTGATCCATTTCTCAATTCATTTTCATAGTCTAACCATGCCCATAGAGAGTGAAAATATAAGCAGATGCATCAAGGAAACCGTGAGGCATTCACTAGTCATAATGAAAACAAGACTGGCTGGGTTCTATTAGGTGGTTTACTCACATTCCCTCATGGGTATCAATCCTTTTTTTGTACATATTTCATAATTTTATGGCAGTATCATCATTTTTTTTCAGGACTAGTAATCTACCAATTTTTCTCTATGTTTCCACCCCATATTCCATAAATATCACAAAGAATCCTGCTTCTTAATGCTGTGCCTGGGGGGGGGGGACCAATTATTTTTCCCCCATTGATCTTGATCGTGCAGTATTAATTAGCTTCTCTAACCCCAGCCAGTAAAACAGTGAGTGAAGATTTTATACTGGCTCTCAGCAGAGATGCTCTGAAGGTCACAAAGAAGATGGGCTGAGCTGTTTTCTTTCAAAGCTTCCCCATTGTTCCTGACCTTCAAGACATACTGGAGGATACTTGAATGAGGGGTAAACTCCAAGGGCATTCTGGGGTGTCAGCAACACAGTTCTACTCCTTGCGACAATTTTATAATGCATCAAGACATGGGGCATTTGAATTGCACTGTGTCATTTGAGGCTAGGTAAGATTCAGAAACCCTAGGTCTTTATCTTTGATAGCACAGCTGGGTAGAATTTTTTTCTGCCCTTATTTAGGTAAGGAGCTAACAGTATCATATTCTAGCTTGTTCTATCCTTCTCTATGGTGATGTTACAGCGGTATTGCTCGACACGTTTCAACGTGGATGCTTAACAAGTAGAGATGGGCACGAATAAAAAATGGCATTTCGTTTGTGGTTTGTCGTTTAGGGGGTCCGTTTCGGTTTGTTTCTGATTTTTGCAAATTTTTGCAAAAATATTGTTTTCATTTTCATTCGTTTTGTTACCATTTCATTACCATTTATTTCAATTTTTTGTGATTTTTTAGCATTTAAAGCAGTTCAATGTATTGCCATAACGAAAACGAAATGGACGACAAAATTTCTGGTGTTTCTGTTCGTTTTGTTTCATTTTAGAGCCAAAATTCGTTTGTCGTTTAATTGCATAACGAAACGAAAAAACAAAAACAGAAACGAAAACTCGTTCGTTTCGTGCCCATCTCTATTAACAAGACATAAAATTGTTCAATTACTTACTTGTATTTCACATAAAAAGCAAGGTGAGGGGAAATTATTTCTCCATCCTGACTTTCACAGGTATGATACAAATGTGAATTCTGGACTATTTCCTCCCATTGGTTTTGTTGTGTTTTGTTTTAATTTTAGAAACTTCATCCTAGCAAGACAGGTCTGCAATAGGAGTTCTCTCAGATTGAGGGAGGGATGGAGGTTTGGCTATATTTTAGAAAACAGGTGATTATGCCCTGAGTAGAAAAGAGCACAAACTGAAAAAACAGTGTTCCGTGATGGTTTCCTTTGCAATTCCTTTTTTTGGTTCATGCTGGGGGTGGTGGGCACCGACCTGCCTGCCTCCTTTCAGGAGTCAAGCCCACTGCCTCTATGCATGTAGTCATTTGATGATGGTGGGGGCAGCAGTAGTGGTGGTGGAGGTGGAAATGATGGGGGGACAATAAGAATGGGACAGACATTTATTTTGCTGAATCAAAACAAAGCACCAAGGGTAAAATGTTCAGCACTTAATTTTGCTTCGCCTAAGCAGGATCTCCCAAATTGACTACAAACCAAACACAAACCAGCTCAATTTGTTTTTTCCAGTTCATAATTACTTTCATGCCCATCTCCAGTCAAGAAAAATATATCCCTGGTCACCATGGAGCTGCTTAAAAACTCTGAGAGGAGAGTGATAAGAGAAGCTCAGTTGAACAGCTTGTATGTTCTCTATTTAAGTTCTGCAAGTAAAAAGACAGACCAGGGTGAAATGTTGAACTGTCCTCAAAGAGGTGTAAATAACACAGTAACTAAGAAGCAGACTCTTAAAGCATCTGTCTAGTTATTGCACATTCTTCTTTGTACGAAGATGCACTGAATCATAGACACTGGGATCTTCTGCAGAGACAACACACACTGATAATACACTCTGCTTTGATAATGGGATCAGCAGGTTCAGCTTTTTTAAAACCTAGAGAAATGCAACCCTTTTACGATGAATGAGTGATGATAAATAGTCAGATGATGCAATAAATTCCTCTAGGGATTTTGAGGATTTTAGCTGAAGTTCTTTTGGCCATGACATGAAAAATCCCATGATATTACACAGGGGAACATTTCTTACCTAGCATGGGAAAATATGTAACCCAAGTGGGCTTTTGGCCAGTGTTACGGGCGTTTAGCTGCACAGCACAGTGTCTAAGCTACAAAATGTAGTTTTATAGTACAACACATGCTTGCAGAAAGTCCCAGGTTTCACATCTCCAGTTAATAATGGAGTTTTTGCCATGCTGCTTTTAATGGGCTTGGCCGAGAGGGACCTCTCTGCACTGAGGTGGCTGTCAATCATTCCAGGGCACATGGTATAAATTAAGATAAATGCATCGATAAGGATATATGTAAATATGTAATCCCAAAGGTGTTGGGTTACACTGTACATTTGAGTTATGATTGTACTGTATTTGTAATTTATGTTTTGTTAGGATTGTTTGATGTATGGTTTTGTAAAACTTAGATATATAAGTAACCAAGCATTCCTTCCCTGCCTCTGATTTCAAAGAGAAACACGCCTCTCTGCAAAGAGCTTTCCCTCCTCTCCATTGTCTGATGAAAGCTATTGGAATTCAATCAAAATTCAAAACTTTGCAATGGTTAAGACAATCAGGTAACTAGATGCCCTAAGCACATCTGATCTTGCCTGATTTCGGAAGCTAAGCAGGGTCGGCCCTGGTTAGTACTTGGATGGGAGACCACCAGGGAATACCAGGTGCTGTAGGTGCCTGGAGTAGGAACTGGCAAGCCACTCCAGTATTCCTGCCAAGAAAACTCCATGGACATGGAGTCACGAAGAGTCGGTCACGACTGTCATGACATAACACACACACAGGAGCCTCGTGGCGCAGTGGTTAAATGTCTGTACTGCAGGTAGCCTGCACACTGTAATTAACATTGTAAACCGCCCAGAGACTACTTGTAAAGCAAAAGCAAAGCAAAGTGTTCTGCTTATATACCGCCCCATACCACTACAAGTAGTCTCTGGGCGGTTTACAATTTTTTGATTACAGTGTGCAGGCTACACATTGCGCCCCCCCCGAGGCAAATGGTACTCATTTTACCGCCTCGAAGGAGGAAGCATAACTTGAGCCTGCACGGATTGACCAGGTGTGAACATTTAAACTGCAGTACAGCATTAACCACTTGTCACGTGGTATGGGGCGGTATATAAGCAGAACACTTTTTGCTTTTTGCTTTATTTCTGGAAACACTCCTCTCTGACCAAGAAAAAGGGCATGGAGACATGCTGCTGATTAGCAGACATTATTTGAATGAGAGGAATATTCTGATTGAAGATAATGTGGCTTCTTATGTCCCCTTTTGAGTATTTTTATTGTTTGCAGGGAGCCAAAAAGATATTACCAGTGTAGGATATTTTCAAAGTCACAGGATGTGCTGCAGTTGGTAATTATGACATCATGTGGTCACAAGAGACTTCCCTTCTTAACCTGATTTGTTAGCTAACTTTATGCTCCAAGGCATGTCTAATGTAGTGATGGCTGTTCTCATTAGTCATTTAAAAGGTGACTCTAATCGACTAGGATTTTGCTAAATTCTTTGGCCTTAGCAATGTTTTGTTATAATGAGTTCTGCGAGTTAATTAAGGGTTAATTAGCAATTTGGCAATTAATAATTCAGAGTGGCCAAAAACTGAGATACCAATAGCTTTGACTTTCCCAGCATTTACACGTTGAGAAGACTGATTAAGAGACTCATTTTTCATCCATCCGTTGTGCTCCTACTTTGACATATCTTTCCCTTTTATTTAAAGAGGCTCACAAAGTAATATTTCTTCTAAAGCACCACATGATATTAATAACCAGTCTTGGAAACTTGGTCTCTTTAATGCTGGCTGTGGTATGTTTAAGAAAGCACAAGGCTTTTGCCCAAAGCAAGCTCCATGCAAGGAGAGTGTATGTTGCTCAGGGATTAGAAATTAAATCCTAAATACACTGGCTAGGCAATTGGTGGCTCTGCAAGGTGTCTTACCTGGGTGTGGCTTCTTTGCCACCTGGCCCAAGATGCATGAAAGTTTTGTTCCTATTATGGTGGCTGCAAGGGGCAGGGAGCTTGCTTATTTAAGGTAGCTCCTGCACCCACTCTGCCTCTTGCCTCACAGCTTGTTTGCCAGGAACGGAATATCAATTTCATTGCTGCTGCTGCCTGGGATTGGCTCCTGCTATCAGTTGAGCTGTGTGAGCATGTGCACAGTACTGCTGCTTCAATTATTCAGTTGATTTATTATATTTAGGGGAGAGGGGTGGTTGTTAGGCAGGGAGGCAGGGCACCAGGCTAGTCTCTCATAGAGCTAAACAGCTCAAAAAACTCACAACAACCATTTTAATTTAATTTGTCACTGGGGTTTAGAGTGGAGGCACCCCAAATCCTTCACCAGACTCTGTGGCTAGCATCTTCAGATGACAAGGAGTTCAGGGAACTAGGAATTCTCTCTGCATTCTGGGGTATAGAGTGAATGAGACTGGGTTTTTTTAAGTTGTGGGAAAGAAGATTGTTGCCACCCCTGGTTGTATTAAAACTTTTTAATCCCTTCATCACAATACAATGACTAACACCTATTCTCACGCATAGGACATGTTTCTTCTTTTCCAAAAGTTTAAAAAAACCCAGTCTCACTCACTCCCAGGGCCGGTGCTTCCATTAAGGTGAACTAGGCAGTTGCCTAGGGCACCAAAATGGAGAGAGGGCACTGGCCAGCCTGCTGCCCACCACCACCCCTGCCACTGGCCACCGCCGTCTGTCCTCTACCACCCGCCAGTTGCCCGTCGCCGTTCGCCCATCACTGCCCATCGCCGTCCGCCTGCCGCCCTCCACGCCCATCGCCGCCCCCTCGTGCCCCCGCACCCACCCCCGTGCCCGTCACCATCCCCGCTGCCCCAGCCCCCACCCCTGCCCATCCGCTGCCCACCCACTGCCCCCCACCCACCCACTGCCCCTATCTATCTATCTATCTATCTATCTATCTATCTATCTATCTATCTATCTATCTATCTATCTATCTATCTATCTATTGTTACTTCCTTTCTCTGTTCTTTCCCATCTTCCCCTCAAGAGTAGGCCTTGTAAGTCTGTTATCTCTTGTGTTTGGGAAAGGGAAGCATTCTACATTGCCCCTGTCCCATGCATTTGAGGAGGTGGTACTTATTGGAATATGCTGATGCTTAAGCTTGCATTGCTAAATGAAGCAATATGTGACCAGAAAGGATTTCTAGTGAGAACAAAAGGTTCAGTAACATACAATAACAGAATTTTATAACAGTTAGACACTAATCTCTGTGTTCTTTATCAGACACAACCTGGGACATCGGAACAGTGCACACCACTCATTTTCAGCTATGTTCATGGAGAATTGGGGTTGATTCTATTTTCTAACAAGTTCCTTGTGCCTAACAATTATTTCACAAGCAAATACAAACTGGGTTTCTTCACCATGGGAATAGTGGTACCTCTTGAATTGGCTAGTCCAGATAGAAGAGAATGGGAGCTGATGTATGCTTTGAGTATAGCCAATTATCAGGCAACTCAATTCTGGGAGTATTGTGTACAGACAGACGAGGGTCTGCCCAGGCTCAAGCTCTGGTTCAAAAGAGGAGGGAACAGAAAGGCCAAGCCATAGAAAGAGGGAAATTATAGGACTACTACCCTCCCCCCCCCCCGAGTTTCTATAAATTAGGCAGTTTGGGTGGGAAGAATAGCCTACTTTACAATCTTACTCAGCATTAGAATTGTTGCCCCTCCCTCAGCTGGAGAGAATATGTAAACTTTATCTGATGGCACTCAGGCCATCTCATCAGTCAGTGAGTCTTAGCCATGGAATGCTTGCACTTGCTTATCTCCAGGTAGCCACCTCATCAATACCTATGGCACCCATAAACCTGGCCTGAGGGACACTTGCATACACTGGGGCAACCATACTGCCGATACCAATGTCACCTGGGTGAATGACCTCCTGGATATCTGTTTAGCCTGCCCGAGGACAAGAAGATAGAATTGTGAAGAGACATCTCCAGGGTGTCTACCCATGGTCCTTGGTGACTGTTCTCATTTAAAACAGACACACACACACACACACACACACACACACACACACACATCTTTGTATTAACCTGACCAAGTTCCCTTTTTCCTCTGAGGAAATATACAAGACAGAATGGTTTTGGGAAAATACAATACCCCCTACCCTGGAAGAAGTGGAGGACATATGAGGTTTAAATATGCTTTTTTAAGACTTCAAGTTTAGTGTGCAAATTATTTGAGATGTGAAATGTTGGAGGAAGTCAACCTGGCACATTTCCTCACTCCTGAATTCAAAACAAACCTACCAGAAAAGATAAAGTCTTAACTTTCTCTACATATTCAATTACGATAATCCCATTCTATCTTGGGAGAACTGGCAGACACAAGGCAGGGTGAAAAGAGATTTAAGCCAGTATCCCCTTAAAAGAACAATGTATGTCTGGATTCTATGTGAAGTAACTTGAGAAAATGTGCTGCAATAGATAAGTTGCTCTGCATCCAAGGACCCCCATCTCTCAGCATTAATGTAGCTGCCTCTTGGAGCAGTGCTTGAGAAACCCATAGAATTCAACCACATTGTACTTACAATAGACCAATGTGCATGAGTCAGGAATAGAGATGGGTACGACTTACGTATTCCCTTTCCGTTTCGTACCTATCCTGTACTCTGACGAAACCTAACGAGGAATTATCTCACCAGAATTCGAGCTCAACCGACGATGACAATTTGGTCTATTTGTCGTGCTCGTTACTTGCATCGCGCATGCCAAGCGGCACAGAAAAAAGTTTTTAAAAGTTAAAAAAAAACCATTCCCGCCCAAAGTAGGCGAAACTGTCTGAGGGCACCTACCAGCCAGAAGGTTTTTATTTTGGGGTGGGTTTCCCCGCCCCACTCTCCTTGGCTATTGCTACTGCTGCGCTGCTGTACCAGCTGGAGGCGCATCCTTTCCCATCAGTCGGGGGATCCAAAATGGCGACCGCAATATTTTTTTTGAATCGTGTGCCAAAACACCACCAAAGCACCACAGAAACCATGCGGAAATTAGCTATTTAAATGCTTGAATTTTTACAGTAGCAGCATGGGTTTTTCTTGCAAAAAAAAAAAGTCTCCGTTGATTTATTTTAATTTAATTTTATTTTTTACACCTGCACATTCGCAATGATGGGCTCGCCCATGGAGTGGGCCATGCAACTTTCCACATTCGCATGGCCACTTGGCAGGTTGACACAGAGACTTCTGGATGTGCCCATTCGGGCATAAACAGCCCACTAATCGTAGCCAAACCCGAACCCTAAGCCTAAGCCTAACCATACGCCAGTACATGTCCTTCTAAGTGGGTCAGAGAGCACCAGAGGTCACCCATACTCACCCTAAACTCACCGTAACTAGCCTAAACCTAGCCTTGCGCAAACCATCTTAACCCTAAGCCAGATCTACTTGCATTGCACTACATGCAAGTACGTGAGACACAGTGGGTGCAAAGAGTCTGCCAGTCCGTCACTTGTGGCTCTGGCTGACTCCTGCAGCTCCCTCCAGGAGCCCGCTACCCCCCCAAACCAGTACTAACGACAACGAAAAAACAAAAAAACGAACCAACTAATTTTTGCGAAATTTCGCGAAAAACGGAAACGAGCCGAAACGGACTGCCTCCGACACACGACAACTCGAAAGCGTCATTTTCCCTAGTCGTGCCCATCTCTAGTCAGGAAACATTCCCTGAGCCACTGTCCCATGCATAACAAGAGTTGTTCATTTCCAACCAGTAGAGATAATCCAGTATTTTGCCAGCTGATGATATACTGGCGTAGGGCCACTTTTAATTTTGAACAGCTTGGTAATCACACATTTCTCCATACTAATCACAGTTTACACAATTCATTTTGAAGTGCTTGGTGTTGTGGCATTTGTTTCATTAATTTTGTTAATTTCTTTCCCATCTCAGGTTTACAATTTTAATGAGCAGGCAATGTCTTTTTCAAATCCATGTAGCATCTGTAACAAAGAAAACCAAGCTCACTGGCCCTACAATAGACCAGTCATAAAGCAATAACAGTATTGGAGTTGTGGAAATAGAGTATGCCATTTCCTGCTGTAAAAGTAACAAAAGCTTTAATGTTCAGTGAGAATGAAACAGATTGATCTGACGGATGGTTCCAGTTAAACATATGGTGCTCAACCGATAGTTGAGCTTAGTGCAATTTATGGATATGTAAGAACTTTTCCCCATATAGTGTCCTACCCCCACCCCTCATCTTACAGTTTTACAGATACCCCCCTCTCCTAAACTGAGCCTAGGTAAGAATCAATTTGTGGTCTGAGAGCTCTGGATAGTACTGTACAGTAGCCAGAAATCTGCATAGCTGAGATGGAAGCCATGTGCCTATTTGTGCAAAATGCATTTATAAAAGATTGCACACGTGTGTTTTAATCAATGAGGGCACACATCAAAGCAGAAGTGGAAAAATCAAGTCCAGGGCCACAAGCAGTTTCCAAGCACTGTTTTTCTGCCTCCTCACCTGCACCCTCTCTGGTTTACCTGTTTGTTTTTGTTGTTTTTGTTGTTTGTTGTTGTTTTCCCTTAGCACAAATAAGGAAATTTGGCTTCTCTTTTTCCAACACAAAAGGAAAGTAGGAGTGTATTCTCTCAGCTTTTAATGAATACCCATTTCTCAAAACCAGAAATGGACTTCTAGTCACATCCAGTCTTCTTTTGCAGGTTCTTCTTTTATTCCTCCTCCTCTCTTTCAATATCTCAATCTCTCTGTATTTTTGCCCATTTCTGTGTTTCCTAGAAAGTTCCAACAACAGAAAATTGTCCTCAGAACTCACCAGACTTACATCTGAAAATGTAACTATACTTTGCTGTAATTTGCTTCACAGCCTGTATTTGAATCATAATCAGTGTTCAGACAGGGGTTGTGGACTGATTCAGGAGTTCATCCTGAGAGTTTTGGCTAATCAGTCCACCCTCTGAGAAATCAAGAGAGAGAGAGAGAGAGAGAGAGAGAGAGAGAGAGAGAGAGAGATATTTGAGTGGAGTTGAAATCTTGTTCGAAGAGACCAGTTTGAATTGAAATAAGATAAGGCACTACAAGAACTGAAAAATAAAATTCACACTGAGAAAGGATAGACCACTTCCAAAATTACGTAAGTGGGTGGCCAGCAATCCCAAAAAGATGCCTTTGGCTGAAGATTACACACTGAGACTTTATAACCCATAATTTGTAGCCCCCGCTAACTCCACTTTCTATGAGCAAATTGACCTCATTGGATTATACTTTATTGTCTATGATGTAGAAAATGATTGGCCCTTTCTGCTATTTAAGGCTACCTATTCCAGTAAAATGAGGTTTCCTGTAGAAAGGTCCCTCGTTCTCTATTCATTTCTCTTTTTTATTAGGTCCGGATGTTTCCCTTTAATCTCTCTAGTCTACGTAATTTAAATCTAGAGCTGATCTTCAGGGTACAGCAAAGTTGCCTCACAAGTTAATTTCTCATCTTGGTTTCCATTTTGGAACTTGATCTGCATCCAGGTTTGATCTAGTATATTAATTCTGGTAGCTTACAAGAAAATTCTTGCCAGTAGCAGAGCTTTTAGTTACTAAAGAACTCATTGAATGAAGCTTATCTTAAGGATCTCACATATATCTATCCTATCTTAATGTTGCTTACAGCTTATAGCCTATTGTTTGCTTGCATCCTATATCTAACATGATCTAAAGACAATGTCCTGTCATCTTACCCCGTCTTATGTCCCCCAAATAAGCCATTAAAGTATAAAGTACAGACAAGATCAGAAAAAGGAAAGTAGGGGTCCTGGAGTCTGCACCTGCCTTGAGATTCATTCAATATGCCATGCTCTTTGGTAGACAGTGAACATGTGAAGAACAAGCCTAATACAGAATGAATCAACAATTTCCCAATTAAACAAGCTCTCATCTTATTTTCCTTAATGGGTGACTTGGTAGTGGTACAAAGGTTGTTGATATGCTCTTTCTTTAGAATTCATGTGAAGGCTCAAAACCAGAATCCCAAACAGATCTTCTGTTGCATTCCACACTGAAGTGGATAGCAATAAACCCTTGGACTCCTCCAGAGTAGTATATGCCCCCATCATCATCATCATCATCATCATCATCATCATCATCATCATCATCATCAACAACAACAACAACAACAACAACAACAACAACAACAACAACAACAACAACAACAACACCCTCACCCCCATAAGAATAATTTTTGAAAGTCTATACTCAATGAATTCTAACTAATTAAATCTTCAGGCTGCATTCTGAAGGAAACCAAATCTCCACTTGAAAGCTCTCATCTCTTCACACTTCTAAAGAAGTTTAAGGCAGACTGTGCTTAGTGAAAAATCACAGAACCCTGGGATGCTCTGATTAAGAAGACAAAAGGCTTATCTAGTCCTGTCCTCTGTTTCCCTCAACTGCCAAGCAAAATAAAAGAAATTGTACTAAGAATTACAATGCCAGTGTTGATTCACGGGCTGCCAGAAAAATTAAATGCTTTGAAATTATGGTCATGGAAAGGAAGGGGGGGAGCAAAATGGCCATTTTCAGAATCACTATCATGTGTAGTCCTGCTTAAAGGAGACTGCTGAATACTATCAACCTTAAATAATTATTATTGCGTTAACAGCAATGTTTGATAAGGTAGGTAGCGATGGAGAGAAGTCAAGTTCTGCATTTGAGGCATGGATATGGCATTTAGCTGAGGATATAATAATTATTCTGAAAGGAGATGGATATAAAATATTTTTGTTTAGAAACCTTCATTGAGATTATACAAGTTCTACTTATGTACCCTATAAAATTTTACCTTACTTTGTAAGAATTATGATTTATTTATTTGTTTACCTATTTACATATTCGTATCCCACCCATCTGGCTAAATGGCCACTCTGGGTGGCTAACAACATTCAAATATGGCATGCAAACAGGAAAAATAAAAACCACATACAAATTACAACATTTAAAGTAAAATTAAGTTATTATTTATAATTGTCAAAATCTGGGGCCCTTCTGAGTGAGATTAAACTACATAACACAGATAGGTAGGAATGCTGCTGGATCATTTTTTTATGGAATAAGAGCTCCCAAAATGTGCAGCTTTCTCCACAAATTAAATGGTGAAGAGTTGACATTTTTAAAAACACACAAGCAAACTGAATGAGGGAAAAGACAAAAGGGACAAATTGATCTGTTTAACAGTTCAGGGGGTTTATGGTTCATTTGCTCCCTCAGCCCCCTCAAACAGCGTTGTTGTTTTTTACTGTGAGTCACACCTTCTATAGGAACCTGTAGCGATGATTTACCTGTTAAACATAATTCTCTTGTTTATTTCAGGTTCTAAAGTGTGGCTGTTTCTAGTTTGTTTGTTTTAAGGGTTCATTTATGGTCTAAAATAACTTGGACAACTTTATATCTAAAGGGCAAATTGTACTCTCTAAAGCTTTCTTGCAGGTTGATATTGATTTTGGGGGCAAAATATTGTTTTGGCCTCTTGGGGAAGGAATGAAGGTTTCCTGGAAATGACTGAGGTTCATGTGTGGGCCATACATTGGCCACTTCAAGGTACCTCCACCTGGTGTTTGTGAAATATTTGTATCAATCACTTGCTATAGCTAATTGCTCTTAACTGATGAAGTTCCTGGGAGCACCTCGGTTGTGCAATCAGGCCCATGACCAAGCACTCAGCTGAGATGCACCTTGACATCTTGTCAATTAGTCACATTTTATGCCAACCTTAAATACACATCAATAGGATTCTGGCCTTTGAGTGCTTAGCCCTCCAAGTTTCACTTTGAAACTCTGTCTATTAAATTATTTATATTTTAATATTGATCATTTATTGTGTTTTAAGTAGGGAAGGGCACCTTACAAAAAAAGACATGCTGTTTCATCATTTTGTAAGCTTATGAAACATTACAAAATGAAACCGCAAACAGCACGTTGTCAAGAAATGAAACAAAACACCATTTTTGTTTTGGAAATGAAATGATTCTTCCTAGTGATGAGAAGCCTCTTGATCCAGCCATCTTGAGAACAGGAGGCTTATTTTTTAAAGTGATTGGTTTGTTTTCCTTCCTCCCCTCCCACACCTCAGCTGTTACTTATCTCCAGTCTTGATCTACCTGCCTGCAGCTTGCCAGGAGCTGAGCTCTTCCCTTCCCTGCACTGGCTGTCCCTGTATTTGCTAGTTAATTTAAAGTTTAAACTCATTGTTCCTTTCCTGATTAAGTAGGACCGTGAATGTATTTTTATATTTATTTATTTTATTTATTTTAGATTATTTTTACCCCACCTTTCTCCTTGGAAAAGGACCCAAGGTGTCTCAAACTAATGAGGGACAATACACAGCCCAGTACAGTTTAGACATATTCAAGTATTGAGAACAGGGAATTGAGGGACTTCTTACAGCATTAAAAGACATTACATTAGAGCTACAAGAGAACGTAAGCACTTAAAGAGAGAGTAAAAATTCCATGTAAAAGTTATGAGTGAGGGAAACTAACATTGAAAACATAGTGTCAATGCAATCCCAAAGTCTATAAACACAAAGTCTATGTGAGAATGTATGGTAGATTTATATAAAAGTCAAATAATAGGTAGTCCATCAGTCAGGGAAACCTTGCCTGCAGAGAAAGGTCCAAGGGTGAATTTGCAGTACAAGCAAGTTGAGACTGTCACAAACTGAGAGCACCTAACAGCTCTCTTTAGGAATGTTGCCTTTCTCAATCGGCAGGCAGAAATTCAACAGGCCACACACATCTTGGTGGGCTTGCACGTGGAACAGCAAATTCACCAGCCAAGCTCTGCCACAGGGGTGGGGTAGAGGTGACAACAGGATGAGATACTCTTCTTGCTTGTTCTTTATATTGGGAGGTGTCTAACAAGTAAATTTAATGAACAATAGAGACTCAGATTGAAATGAGTGTATTGGACACAAACACATGAGATGAAGAATAGCTATTTGGGAAAATGCCACAATAAAATCTGAATTATTGTGACATACAGAGAAAAATTGAGCTTTTGCTTTGGCAATATTTACTTACTTACTTACTTACTTACTTACTTACTTACTTACTTACTTACTTACTTACTTACTTAATTTTTTTAGCCTCCCCACTACCAAATGGTCTCTGGGTGGCACCCACTTGGGTTAATGCCAAGTACCAGCTGTGAAGATTGAATTGACTAACATAACAGAGCCATCGTTCACCTGTCTACTTAGAAAAAACAAAACAAAATATTGAATCAAATAATTCTAATAACCATGTTTACAGGATGGCTGCCTTCAATATATATTAGTCCATGATAGCATGCCTATAAGTATCTCAGGGAATGCCTCCTAAACAAATTGAAATAAGAAAGGCTTGACAAAATAATCCCAAGTGCACATACATGTATGTTGTCAAAGCTACATCCATTTTAAAAAGGCTTCATTTAATTAGCACCACAATTTCATCAGTTGACATTTGCTCCTGTGATGGCTGATTGGCCAACACTTTCAAAAAGATTTCATCGCCTGGAGTAGTTCTCTGAATTAAGCTTGGTGGTATATAAATAAATAAATAAATAAATAAATAAATAAATAAATAAATAAATAAATAAATTTAGTTAGTGTTTTTGCAACAGCTATCAAAACTAGTGGCTTAAATTACAGTAATTTAACTAAGATAATGAAGTATCATCCAGAGGCCACAATTCTGCTAGGTTTGGGATTGAAAACTCCGATTTAACAAAGTATTCAGGAATTGGAGTGTAAAAGGCTGCTGAAGGGTGGGCTGAAAGAACAGGAGCAGCCAGAATGTTGAAGGCTGGATATAGACACTTGTTTGGAAGAAGTAGGGAAGCAGCTGGAATGTTTTCAGGCAAAGCTACTACAGGCCATTCAGGAACATCTACAGGTCCTTCAGGTGGATTCTCTGGGTTAAAAATGGCTGGAGAAGCCAGGTCATGGATATCCTCTGGATTGCATGTGATCAGGAGATGCTTTATCTGTTGACACACCTTTGCTTAATCTCATGTAGTGAAATAAAATGTAATCTTCATTTCTATGTTCAAACCTGATTTTGGATTAGAGAAAGACATGAACCTCAATTTGGATGTTTGTGCTGGTTTGTATGCACGGCACCACAGGTTCTGCCTGTTCTCTTCTTTCACCTTCCCAGCCAATGACCCGCTCACCACTCAGAGCACACTCCTCTTCCCTTCCTCTTTGGTTGTTCAATCAGTCACTGCCATTAGTTTGCCTGTCCTGTCTCCTTGTCTGAGTGGGTGATCAGCTGAGGAGGCAGGACAAGGAAACCCAGGCACAGCTAAAGAGGAAGTGGAGAGGAGGGGAGCATGCAGTGACTGGTGAGTGGGGGATCCAGTCAGGGATATGGGGAACCAGAATGTGCAGCACCTGTGGTGCCATGCATATGAACTGGCATGAATCTCCAAACCAGGGTTCATGCCCTTCTCTATTATGGACATTTCTAATAGCACAGTCTAGAGATGGGCACGAAACAAGCGATTTTTCATTTTTGTTTTTTTGTTTCATTACGCAACAAAAACAAAACGAAATTTTTTCCAAAGCAAAATGAAAATGAAAACGAAATGACCAAATTTGCCATGTTTTTCGTTTTCGTTGCAGCAGATGCATTGAACTAAAAAGAATGCTAACGAAACAGCAATTTTTTGTTTTCGTTTTCATTTTTTCATTTCATTACCTAATGAAACGAAAATGAAATTTTTTGCAAAAAATGTCACAAAAACGAAAACGAACCAAAATGGACCCCTAAACGACCAAACGACAAACGAAACACCATTTTTTGAGTCGTGCCCATCTCTAGCACAGTCTAGTTGATTTTGCTTACCACTTACGTATTCTTCCTCTTCCCCCTAAAGTTACCACTACATCCAGTTCAATGTCTCTGAACTAGTATGGCCAGTAGTGGGGAAACTCCAAAAAAAGTAACTTTTCCAAGTTCTGGTGTGTGTGTTTGTGTCTTTGTGTCTGTGTCTATGTTTGTTAGGGATAATAATCTATTTCTAAGCTCTTTCAGAAATGCCTGTGAAGTTTTTGAACACATGAAAAACCTTTGAGACCCTTATCTGTAGAACAGCATCATTAAGGCCAAACTATAGCAGAGTTAAGTTTGTATCAAAAATATCATTACTGTCTCAGACAGAGGCGGTAGACTCCTCACCACACACACTTCACAGCAAGGAAACACGATGAGGTGTCATTATTTCTTCCTTCAGATCAAAACACAAGAGAGCTTGCCATACTTATGCCTGCCATTCCTATTCCTAAGCATTGCCAATAAGCCCTCAAGATACAAGCAACTCACTGGTAATGTGCCAATTTCCATGATTGTGGAACATGAACTGTTTCTTGGTGATAACATTTTATTTAATTATGTCTGCGAGCATCATAACTTATATTGATGAACATGGATTTTGCGTAGTTGTTTAAGCCTATAATGAACTAAATGTTACACAGAATACAATTTTCCTCTTCATTTACTTTAATTCATTCTGATTGTAAATGCTGTCACTTCCGTGATTATGGAATAAATCTCTCTGTAGGATCAATTAGTACTGTTTAAAAATCAGACTTAAGAATTGTTTGGTAATTATGGACAGGCTTTGTGCCATATTTCAGCATTGTTCTTCATAAAATATTCTTCAGACCTGATGACACAGATCATTAAAGTTAACACCCTGAGCCCTTTATATGGAATCTTGTCAGAATATGAATTATGTCTAAATTTATTATTTTGGGTTTTCTAAAGTATTTGTTACATTATATGTAATTTGCACCATCCAGAGCAAGACTAGCATCTTTCTGTTTGATTGAAGCTTAATGTTTATCATGTCACTTTAGTGTATGCAAATTAGGTTCTAGTATACTAAATATGCTGTATAATATTATTTTGAATTTTCAGTAATTTGAAGGAGAGTGTGTTCTCTCTTTTCCCCCATTTAAACTCACATACAGTATGTCAGTCTTGAGGTTATTGAATTTAAGATTGCAATCAAGGAAATATGCCCCTACTGTTCTCAAGGTGAAAGACTGAAAGAACTGGGCATGTTTAGCCTAGAGAAAAGGAGACTGGGGGTTGATATGATAGCACTTTTCATAAATTTGAACGGCTGTCATACAGAGGAGGGGTAGGATCTGTTTTCGATCATCCCAGAGTGCAGGACATGCAACAATGCGATCAAGGAAAGAGAACCTAGTTTTTAGCTGAATATCAGGAAAAACTTCCTACCTGTTAGAGCAGTATAACAATGGGACCAATTACCTCAAGAGGTGGTAACCTTGAAGGAAACTTTAGATGATGTCTCACATGCTTCAGGTTCATTTCCCCCTGAGGAGAAATAACAAGCTGCATAGAATTTTTGGAATTTCTGTGGCAAGTCACCTGTTCCCTGCTCACAGTTCTCTGGTAGGAGTACTGAGTAGAGGTGGGCACAAAACAAAACAAAAATTGTTTCATTTTTCGTTTTTTGTTTCATTACATTTAAAAAAAAAGAAACGAAATGAAACAGAAATGTTGGTCAGTGAGTGTTAAAAAAAAGTGCTGACTGGCCCACGGGCCAGCTGGTCATCAGGAGGGCTGAAAAAAAATAAGAAAAAAATTGCCAACCGGCCCGTGGGCCAGCTGGTTGGCGGGAGCAGAAAAAAAGAGAAAATAAGTGCCAACTGGCCCGTGGGCCAGCTGGTCGGCACAAGGGTAAAAAAAGAAGGAGAAAGTGCTGACTGGCCTGGCTGGTTGGCTGTAAAACAACATTTTAAAAGAAACAAAACAAAGAACAAAACATTTTTTTAAAAAAATGTTTCATTCCAAACAAAATGAAACCAACAAAACAAAACAAAACAAGAAAAAGAACACCATTTTGGCATTTTCTGCCCATCTCTAGTAAGTACTGAGCCATCTGGAATTTAGTAGTTTCTCCCACAAAACAGCAAGCCATATCCTTCTGCACCCCTGGCTGCAACCTCTAGTACAGCATAAAGCAACATCCTCTATTGACCTAATTGCAAAGCTGACCCTGGTTGCCTTCTCTTAATTTTAAGAGCTTTCTTGTCATGCCTTTGAGTGGCAGTTACTGCAAAAAGCCGCACCATTATTGGCCAACTCCCTGTTTAAGATTAACATGGTCCTAATGATAACAACATTTGTAAAACAAGAATCTAAATATTATTTCTGTCTTCTATTTGTTTAGCATGTTAAGGTAGCTCGCTGCTAGGTAAATTTGAAGATCTTTAGCTAAACAGTATGAGTCTTCCAGAGAAGCATTTATTTGGATTATGAATGCACATTTCATGAAGGGTTTATTTTCAAAAGGGCTTATTTTCAAAAGCTATAACACTGTAAGTGTTGCGGTATGTCACAATACACTTTGGCACCTAGAAAGTCACTTGTAATTTCAAACGCAACAGATTGGGGCATTATGGCTGGCAAAAACAAAATGTCACTTCAGCAATAACTGTGAAAGCAACACTATACACAATTTCAATAAAAATAGCAGAAATAAAAGATTGGCCACTGTAAGCAGAGATTCCACCTAGAAGACTAGCAAAATCAGAATATAAAGAGCAAGACAAGTTCTAATAAGGTAGACCCACTGATGCTGATGCAGCCACAGAGATACATGTTGAAGGGGAGCCCACTTTGAGAACTCAGCGCCCCCCCCCCAAACCCTGGCAAAGCACTGGAGCAAGCCAAATAGCCTGGGGACTGAAGTCACCCAAAAGAAGGGCAGGCCACAGTGTGGAAAGCCAGGCCTCCAGATAACCCCGAGAGCAAGCCAAGACCAGCAGGCTCACTCAGGAAGCTCCAGGGCAAAATAACAGGGCCTGGCACAAAGAGATTAGGAGAGATACTAGGAAGCCTACGTGATCTGAGCCCCTTCCTCTACTAGCAATGATTCTCAGATGCATTCATTGTCTACGTGATGAGCTGCAGGTCTCTCTCTCACCCCTCCCCTTGTGATGTTTGGGATGTTGTTTGTCGCACCTAATAAAAGCCTCAGTCTGGCCAGTTGTGAGGAGCACACTGGACCCTGAGAGCATGTTTGAACCCCAACCATAGTGTCATGTGTAGTCCATCAATGCAACTTGTGTCCCTGTACATTACTGATTAGGAAAAAGTGCTTAGTCCTCATCACCTTTTTTGTCCCTAACTTGGGAAGTAAAGTAGGATCTCTGTATTCATGTTGGATTGGTTCCATGATTCACCATGTGTGCCTGAAACTGCAGGGAGGGGGACCCTATATAAAATATATGAGACATGACAAGGACCACCAAGGGTCACCCTTGTATGTTGCATATAGGGCTACAGCAGACCATTGATAAATAAAATGCAGATCATGAGCCTGAAGTTACAGGAGTGCTACTCTAATGAGAATATTAGATGCATCCACACAGAGCCCCTTCCTTCCTTTTCTATTATGCATGAATACAGCTACAGAGATGTGTGTGTACACTACTGAGTAGACATGATACGAAATGAAACATTTTTCATTCCATTATGCGTTATTCGTTTTGTTATGTAACAAAACGAATAATGACCCTGGGGGCAAATTTAACACACAACGAACTGAACTGAGAAAAAATGGTTTGGTTAGGTTCGTTTCGCTAATGGGGGGGGCGGAGATGTCTCCTACCTGGTGCTGGGCTGGAGATCTGGTCTTCCTGGCTTCTGGGAAAGCGACCGGGGGGGCGGGACTGACAGCCGTGGGGGGGGAAGCTGACAGCTGTAGCGTGGCCATGTGGTCGGCACAGTAAAAAAAAAGGAGCACT
This sequence comes from Phrynocephalus vlangalii, assembly GCA_037367305.1. Classification (NCBI taxonomy): domain Eukaryota; kingdom Metazoa; phylum Chordata; class Lepidosauria; order Squamata; family Agamidae; genus Phrynocephalus; species Phrynocephalus vlangalii. Next base: position 25,555 of record JAWVWN010002032.1, on the reverse strand, counting down.
GATCAGGCCCCAAGGGTGGCCTGGCTGGCACCCAAAAAAATAAAAATAAAAAAACCCAGCACTGACCGGGCCCCAGGGGCCACGCGGCTGCCGCTGAAAGGAAAAAACAAACAAAAAAAGCCCTGCACTATAGCTGTAGTGGCTTGAACCCAGAAGTGAGGGGTGAACTAAAATAAAATAAAAATAAATTTTTAAAAAGGGGAAGCACTGACCGGCCTCTAAGGGTTGCCTGGCCAGCACCCTAAAATAAAATATTAGAAAAACCAGTGCCGACTGGGTCCCAGGGGCCGCATGGTCGGCACTGAAAGGAAAAACAAACAAACAAACAAAAAGCCCCATGCTAGAGCTGTAGCACGGGTCCTGAACCCGGAAGGGGGGTGACTAAAATAAAATAAAAATAAATTTTAAAAAGGGGGAGCACCGACCGGCCCCCAAGGGTGGCCTAGTCGGCACCCTAAAATTAAAAAAAACAGTGCCAACTGGGCCTCAAGAGCCATGTGGTCACTAGAGATGGGCACGACTAGGGAAAATGACGTTTTCGAGTTGTCGTGTGTCGGAGGCAGTCCGTTTCGGCTCGTTTCCGTTTTTCGCGAAATTTCGCAAAAATTGGTCGGTTCATTTTTTCGTTTTTTGTTGTCATTAGTACTGGTTTGGGGGGGGGTAGCGGGCTCCTGGAGGGAGCTGCAGGAGTCAGCCAGAGCCACAAGTGACAGACTGGCAGACTCTTTGCACCCGCTGTGTCTCACGTACTTGCATGTAGTGCAATGCAAGTAGATCTGGCTTAGGGTTAAGATGGCTTAGCGCAAGGGCTAGGGTTAGGCTAGTTACGGGTGAGGTTAGGGTGAGTATTGCGGTGCACCTCTGGGGGCCTCTCTGACCCACTTAGAAGGACAGTGTACTGGCGTATGGGTTAGGCTTAGGGTTCGGGTTTGGGCTACGATTAGTGGGCTGTTTATGCCCGATTGGCACATCCCAGAAGTCTCTGTGGTCAACCTGGCCAAGTGGCCATGCGATTGGTGGAAAATTTGCATGGTCTACTCCCATGGGCGAGCCCATCATTGCAAATGTGCAGGTGTAATAAAATAAAATAAAATAAAATAAAATAAAATAAAATAAAATAAAATAAAATAAAATCAACGGAGATTTTTGTTTTGCAAGAAAAACCCACTGCTGCTACTGTAAAAATTCAAGCATTTAAAATAGCTAATTTTCGTGTGTTTCTGTGGTGCTTTGGTGGGGTTTTGGGCAACGATTTAAAAAAAAATTATTGCGGTCGCCATTTTGGATCCCCTGCACTGCATGGCAAATGGATGCGCCCTCCCAGCCTGGTACAGTCAGCAAAACCTGGCCATGCGATTGGTGGAATGGCTCCAAAACTTTGCATGGTCCACTCCCATGGGCGAGCCCATCATTGCAAATGCGCAGGTGTAAAAAGATAAAATAAAATAAAATAAAACCAACGGAGACTTTTTTTTGCAAGAAAAACCCACTGCTGCTACTGTAAAAATTCAATCATTTAAAATAGCTAATTTTCGCATGTTTCTGTGGTGCTTTGGTGGGGTTTTGGGCAACGATTTCAAAAAAAATATTGCGGTCGCCATTTTGGATCCCCCACACTGCATGGCAAATGGATGCGCCCTCCCAGCCTGGTACCAGCAGCGCAGCAGTAGCAATAGCCAAGGAAGGGGGCGGCGGAAACACCCCCCCCAAATAAAACACCCTTCTGGCCTGGGAGGTGCCCTCAGGACAGTTTTCGCCTACTTTTAGGGCCGGGAATTGGTTTTTTTTTTAACTTTAAAAATACTTTTTTCTGTGCCGCTTGGCATTGCGCGATCGCCGCGATGCAAGTAACGAGCACGACAAATCAGACCAAATTGTTCGTTCGTCGGTTCGAGCTCGAATTCTGGTGGAGTAATTCCCGTTACCGTTTCCGTAGAGTAACGGATACGAGTAACAGAAACGGAACAGGAATACCGCTAAGTCGTGCCCATCTCTAGTGGTCACCTCTGGGAAAGAAAGAAAAAAAGCTGGCTGCGCTACAGCTGTAAAAATTAAAATGAAAGAAAAATAAAAGAAAATAAAGGAGCACCGACCTGGCCCCAGGGGTGGCCAGGTCAGTGCTCTACAACAGGGCTGTCCAACTTTGAACATCCTGCAGGCTCCTTTTGACTTCCGCACGTCCCTATGGGCTCCGTGGAAGGGGGGAGGGGAAGGAAAGCAGAAGTGTCCTAAAAGTCTGTCATTGGGGAAGGCAGGAAGCGCCCACAGCTGAAGGGGGAACCAAGATTTTTCCTGCTGCTCCTCCCGCTCCCGCATGGACGTGTGTGTGCAGACGCGTGTGAGAGAGGGACAGCGCTTTGGACTTGCCTTGAGCTGGGATTTGGAGGCTCTCCATGGCTGTCTGCAAGGAGCGCTCTCCTCCCCTCACCTAAGCAGCGCATCGCAGAGCCACGGCTTCGCATTGTCCTCATCCCACAGCTGCCGCCACTGCTGCCTCGCTCGGGATGGACCCACCCACCAGCCACCATGGCAATGAGGAAGCAGCAGGGGCCAGGAGCTGCTGAGGAGCCGCTGAAGCCACTGCCACCACTGCCATACAGAGGGTGAAACCCGGAAAAACCTGGTGCATGGTGTCCGCAGTTTGAGCCATATCGCTTCAAAAAGCGGTCTAGAAATTGGTTTTAAAAAACACCACCCCTGGTGGCCATCGCAAGAAAAACAGACACAGCGGCCGAAAATGGGTATGGCCAAGGGGGTTCCATGGAAAAAGCTATTGGAAATGATATTTAAGTGATTTTTAAGGCAATTTGACTTTAAGCAAAAGGCAATTCAAAACCTAAGTGTGGTAGGGCTCTTCTTCATTTTGCAAAGAGCTCTTCTGCTCAGATATATATAACAAAATATCATGAAAGGTTCTTAAATTCTGATAATCATGAATTAAACTTATGGACCTAAAGAAAGGTTGGGATGATAAACAGGGAAAACATGGCCTGTACTGAAAATTCTGCCCCCAACATTTAATGCATCAATTCATGCATGCACTGTTTTCATCATCCTGCTCTCTCTACTGCACAACCTTAACCATTTTTATAACTTTCTTTCTTTCTTTCTTTCTTTCTTTCTTTCTTTCTTTCTTTCTTTCTTTCTTTCTTAAGCTCTCAGGAACTCCCCCCCCCCCCCGGCAAGGCTGGTGGTGGAGATTCTGGGAGCTATCAGCCAATAAAAGGTCACATTTCCAGACTTGCATAATAGCATTATGGAATCCATTAACTGGTCAAAGTATTTGATAGATTTTGCTGCAAATATGGACAGAAAAGTCATACTCATTTGAATAAACCTGCTGTCTTATTATAAATAGACGTGCCCTATTAATATTTCTTAGCACCACAGAGAAAATAAAATGAAGTTATGTCCAATCTATTAAATTTATAGTCCCCAACCTTTCAGTGTTCCAGGGAATGGTTTAAATGTCTCAGAAAGCAGCTGACAAAAGCAAATCTTTAATTCCTGATGATATCTACTCTATGGTTTTTTTTTAAAGTAAAGTTCTCTGAGTTGAAAAGCCAAAATCCACAAGACACAAGATTAGATGGTTCCCTCAAATTACATCTTCTTCTGTATTTCCACAAAAGCTAGATTAGAGCTGCTTCAGAAAGGTCACAATTGTCCTTTGGCTATATGGTAGGAGAGCTGCCTACTCGACAATCATGTTTATTATGTTGCTCCTTTGAGCTACTGCATCCTGTTACAACTGTGTAACATTTCACTTACTAAACTCACCATAATTATAATGATAAGCACTGGAAAAGAAAATCTGTTTTGCATTTTGGACCCAACCTGTGAATTTCTTCAGAAAGCAGCAAGCTCTCTCTCTCTCTCTCTCTCTCTCTCTCTCTCTCTCTCTCTCTCTCTCTCTCTCTCTCTCTCTCTCTCTCCTTTCAACTCCACATGCAGTTTCAATTTACTCAATTTCATTAATACAAATGTAGATTTCTAATTAGATTATGGTCTGTGACTGAAATATAACTTTTAAGCCACTATAACTACAGTGATAAAAGCCCCAGGAGGCCATGAAACTGAAATATTAAGATAGTGCATTGAAATGTAGCTTTTCTGTATTCCTCATGTTTGGGTGGGGGAGTGGGGGGAAAGCAAGATTAAGAGCAATTTGGCAGCTGTGAAGTTTTCTCCCAAATGATTCAAACCTGTACAACTCCCTGAAACGTCCAGCTCATCAAAGTGAATGGGATTTACTTCAGAACAATGCTCCTGAATAGAGATGGGCATGACTTAGCGGTATTCCCGTTTCCGTTTCCGTTACTCGGTTCCGTTACTCTATGGAAACGGTAACGGGAATTACTCCGCCAGACTTCGAGCTCGAACCGATGAACGAACAATTTTGGTCTGATTTGTCGTGCTCGTTCCTTGCATCACGCAATCGCGCGATGCCACGCGGCACAGAAAAAAAGTTTTTAAAAGTTAAAAAAACCCGGTTCCTGGCCAAAAAGCAGGCGGAAAAATGCCTGCCGTGCCTCAGGGCACCTACCAGAGGGGTTGTTTCTGGAGGTCCCCGGCCTCCCCCCCCATCCCCCATCCTGGGCTGCTCTGGTGGGACTCGCCGCAGGCTCGCAGCCAGAAAAAAGCCCAGTCTCGCCGGCCACCAGCCGCCGCAATTAAAGCGCAAGCAAGCGGCACGGACGGCACAGGAAAAAACTTTTAAACTCTCCCCCCACCCATTCCCGGGCCAAAAAAGCAGGCAGAAAAATGCCTGCTTGACTAAGGGCGCAGGGCACCTACCGGAGGGGTGGTTTCTGGAGGGGGGGTCCCACCTCCCCCCCATCCTGGGCAGCCGGACTCGAGTCGCCATGCCATGCGGTGCGGGCAGGGGATCCAAAATGGGGCGGCGAACGCAATATTGTTTTTGAAATCGTGGTCCAAAAACACACAAGCACAACAGAAAGAAACACGCGAAAATTTATAAACTGCCAGATTTTTCACAGCAGCGGTGGTGGGTTTTTTCTTGCAACAAAACGTCTCTCCTCTCCTCCTCTGTCCTCCATTGATTTTATTTTTTATTTTATTTTTTTTACACCTGCGCAATGATGGGCTGGCTGAGTGGCCAGCCATGTGGGAGTGGACGACCATGCAAATTTTTGGAGCCATCCCACCAATCGCATGGCCACTTGGCCACAGAGACTTCTGGGATGTGCCAAAAAGCCCCCTAAAACCTGCCCTAGCCGCCTAACCCTATCACTTACTACTCCATACCATAAGTAAGACTGGAAAAGAAAATCTTTTGGGCAGTTAGGACCCAAGTGTGAACTCAGAAGCCAGCAACCTCTACCCTCTCTAGCCTACCCTAGCCCTCTGCCTACTCCACTCTTACCCTAGCCATCTACTTGCTTCATTGCACTACCACAGAAAGTTTCAATTCCTTCTTTTCATAAGTACAGAGATGTCAGGATTCATAACTACATTATGGTCTGTTGACTGGAAATATAATCTTTATACCACTATACACTACAGTGAAAAAGACCCCAGGTAGGCCACTTTCAAACTGCAAAGACAAGATAGGTGCCTGAAGGAGCTTTTCTGTTCCTCCATGTTGGGACTAGGAAACGGGAAAAACAAAAATATAAGACAATTTGTGAGCTGGAAGTTTTTCGCCAAATATCAAACCTGTAAACCCTGAAACGCCGCTCATCAAAGTGAATAATTTTTTAAAGACCATCCTCTCTGAAAACAGTACTGTCAGATTAAAGAAACATAAATAGTAGAGATAGGCACAAAACAAAAATAAAACACTGTTTCATCGTTTGTTACATAATGAACATTTTGTTATGAAATGAAATGGCAGAACATGTTTTGTTAGGAAATGAAACAAAATGCCATTTTCCCCTCCAGGAATGAAATGATTTGGAAATGGAAGGAGACCTTCCTCAAGTTCTTCCCTGTAGGCCTCTGAAATTTGGAAAGATTCGGGGGTCAGGGGACTGAGTTATTAAGCTCCAAAGGGAGTAACCCTAGGAAACAAATATTCTAATTAAATCAGGAAACTGCAATAGCCCGCCTGTGGGCAAGCAATTAGCAGCATTGGCTTCCAAATACCGATTCAATATAGAATGATTTTTTCCCTTGGGGCACGCCTTTTGGAGCTTAATAACTCAGTCCCCTGAACCCCAAACCTCTCCAAATACCAGGGGCTTACAGAGAAGAGCCTAAGGAAGCTCCCCAGTGGTTTTGGTGGCAAAACATAGCTGTGATCACTATTTTCGAATACATAAATATGTACTCCAAAATAGGTATTGCACCCATGTATTAGCAAGCTAATACTTGAGCATCAACATGTAAACAAATGACAAGAATGTATAAACAATTGGTGGCAGTGGGTGATCCCCAGTACAGAAATTTAGGTATAATATATTAGTACCTCACCAAATTTATTCATCAGCAGTTTGGTCTCCTGCTGCTTAATCCAAATGTCATGTCAAAAAGTCTGATGCATGGACACAGGCTTCTGATTTTTCTGGAAGTCTATAAAGGTCTCTAGTGCTCTTAGAAAGGTGTCCATGCATTAGATATTCTGAAAGGCTACCTGGATGTTGCTTTAGCACATGCACATTCTTCTCACAAGTTTGAGCAACCTGTTCCAGATTTCCTCATTCTCAGAGGCATAGCTAGGGTTTTCAGTGCCTGGGAATAAAGTCAGTTTTTGTGCCCTGTCCTGGCCCCCTCATGACAAGGTCAGAGGCCAAACCCCAGCTTCCCTCCCCTCCCCACACCTTCACCACTTCTCTCTTCACAGAGGGGACCTTCTGCCTCCCCCCCACACCTTTCCCAGGAGAGAGGTGCCATTTTGCTCCACCCCCATTGAGGAGCCATTGTGCCACTCTGCCCATGACCTCATTATCCTGGGGGAGAGCCTGGCATCTGTCCAGACCCATGGCCCAGGGAAGGGGGATCCCTTGGGGGCCAAACCAGACAGGGCTGAAGCAGCCTTGTCCTCTCATCCCCCTCCTCCCTTAACAGCAGACAAAGTCCTTCAGCCAAGCACTGCCAGGCACTCTTGCGTGCAGGGAGCCTGGGAGCAGAAGAGCACACTGGGAGCACAGACTGGTCCCTCCCACCAGCAAGCAGTGCTCACATTGGGCAGCAGTGGTGGGTGGGGCTGCTGATATGCCTTCTCTGCTCATTGCCTGTGCCCACTGCTCCCTCTCCCTCTCCTGAAAGACAATTTGTCAACCCCAGATGCTGCACCCAGAGGCAGATATCTCCCTTCACCCCGTAGCTACGCTACTGCTCATTCTGAGTTACACATTCAACAGACACCTGATTTGTAGACATTTCAGAGCTCAAGGTGTTTGATCACAGAGAAGCATCCAATTGAGATAAGTTGGATGCTTTGAAGAGAGAAAAGCACTTATTACTTGGTGGTGTTAATGGTCAACTCACACATACATGATATCAAACTTTGTCTCTCTATTCACTTTGTGCTCAGAAAACTTCAGCATTTCCAAAATACCCATGATCTGAGCACTTGTAGGTAGAGATGTTGTGACTGGCAGCCACATTAGCTACTACTATATGAATCACCATGCTGCATTGCGACCAGTGAGATCTTATAAGTAGAGATGGGCATGAAACAAACTTTTTTTGTTTCCGTTATTCGTTATTCATTTTGTTACGTAACAAAATGAATAATGAACATTGTGATGAAATTGGAACGAACCAAACAGAACCACGAAAATTAGGTTCGTTATGTTTCATTTTCGTTAATGGTGACACGCAATGAAATGAGTTGTTTTTAAATGTTAAAAAATGCCCTGGACATCCATAAAAACACAGCAATAATTATTTATAGTGTCTAATAACACCTACCGGGGGTTGGGGTCCTTAAAATGTTTGTTTTTGTCTTCTCCCATCGCGATGTATTTTTCTTTTCCCTTTAAGGATGACAAAATGGATGTCGCCACTCTAGCCACAAAATGGAGGCAAGCCATGTGATGGGATCATGTAAATTCTTGGACAACTTCAACCAATAGCATGCCCAGGTTGCAGACTGGGCAGGTCTGGCAGCCACAGAGGGCATAAAAAGCTCTGGCAGCCCCCGTCCTCCTTGCAGTCTCCGGTGGGAGTTAGGGTGGGATTGCTGTCTCTGCGACTCATTATTTTCACTTTAGGCCAGCCAGGCAGGTGTGTGTCTCTGTGTTCCTGCCGGCTGCAGCCTGGCTCTGAGGGGAGAGAAAGAAGAGATTTCTCTCTAGCTTCAGTCCTGCAGCCTCCCTGTGTGTGTGTGTGCGTACATCTCAGTGAGTACCCTCCCCTGCCCTGCAGTGCAGTCACTCTGCGGCTGGCTTGCACCCTGGGCAATGCCCGCTGCTGCCTTTGCAGCCTCCCTGTATACCTAGTCTATACTGTGTCTCTGCCAGCATCATTTTTTGTAGTGTTTTCCCTCTGGTCTGGAGCATTGGGGGACGCCCACACATGGAAATGCTTTAAAAAATTGCACAAAAAGCAGGTGAAAATGAAAAGCAAAAAATGAATAAACAAAAACAATTTTTTCAAAAATTTGCAAAAAATGAAAACGAACCGAAACGGACCCCCTCAACGAAAAACAAAAAATCAAAATGCCATTTTTTCGATTCGTGCCCATCTCTACTTATAAGTCATTTTGTCCATAGACACATGAAGGCAGATAAACAACGGTGTCTAATTGGAATGTAATTTCTCTTAGGAGAACTCAACAGCTGGACTGGACTGAGAACATTTCAGGTTAGAAGAAAAAGTTAGCATAGTAATAGGAACTGCAGCTCTCCAGATATATTTGGTTTAGAGGTCCCATCAGCCCTATTCACCAAATCTAGTAGTATTTATTTTTTATTTATTTATTAAATTTATATACCGCTCCATCTAGCTCCATGGCTACTCTGGGTGGTTTACAAAACTGAACAGAAATCAGACCCACAATCAATTCAATATACTGTAATACAATAGATAAGCAATCAAGTAATTAAAAACATAATAACTTAATAAACAATATATATCTAGTATCTGTAGAACAGAAACAAGGATCAAAGCCAGAATTGCTCACCTAGGTAGACTATGGTGGAAAAAGTAGGAATCCTCTAAGATTGTTCAGCTACAGTGCTTCAGAGTTTTTTCCTTCTAAATTTGATGGTAGATCACAGCCCCTATCTGTGCATTGCCTGCTAAGATAGTTTTTGAATATATAGTCCTCCTCCAGCCCACACAAACCATAAACAATCTCTAGCTTCCATAATTTCCCATTCCTATCTACACTTGGTGAAGATGGTTTTGTTTCTTTCTGAACGTATCAGACTGTTACAATGACATTAAGCACTGCAGCAATACATTCCCTCAGTCTTTAGCCAGATAAGATGCACTGAGCCACAGCATAAGAACTACATCTATTAATTGGAATTGTGTTAGGAGCGATGCATCTGTCACTGCTAAACTGAAATGAAGACTTGAATTTATTCATCTTTGAAAGGTTATGGGCAACTACTTGGCCATGAGGACTGAAAGAGCGCAGGTCAACCATCTCTTGCTAGCCACATATTCTGAACTGGAATAAGCACACTTAGCAGATGTGAAGAGGTCAGAAATGAGCCCCACTTCCAACAAAATTTGTTTGGACAATCATCCAGACATACAGAAATTACAAAGACTCATCCATGCAACCAGAGAGAGAAATGGAAAGTGAAAAATGTACCCTTTTCTGCCTTTGTTTGACCTATATTTGATTAACTTTGCTTTTGTTAGGGTTTAACAGTAAAAGTAACTAACAATTGTAAGTAAGTTGCTTAAGAGTTTGTAATTGTAGTAAACCAGTCAGGGATCAGCTGACTGAAATGTGTAATTAACAGTGTATATAATACGTCTGTGAAGATTCTCAGTCATCCAGGTGCATTTATCTGGGAGTTGAGTCATGGCTACTGGACTTCTTTTTTGAGAGATAGAAACGTTTCGCTGTTCATCCAAACAGCTTCATCGGTCTGAATACAGCTAGTGCAAGATACCTTCTTATAGTCAGCTTGACCTCTTGTCCCCTTGTCTGATTGGCTCATAAGATGAACAAAGCCTGAATAGGCTCGTTAGGGAGACATTAGTGTTCATGGCCTTAAGGTAAACAATGGCCTAAGGTGCTGAAACCCATCAAGAATGGGTCGTTAGCTGTCAAGAATGGGTCGTTAGCTGTGACCTGGTGGTGAAGGCTCCTTGATTTGCCTGGGTACTGTGGAAAGTACAGCCTGGTAAGTAGCAGCTAGACTATGCCGGAGCCCCCCACCTCTGTTGAGGGAGGGATTTTCAATGCTGACATGAATGGCTTCCCTTACTCCTCTCTCAAACCACCTCTCTTCTTTGTCTAATATGTGTACATCCTCATCTTTGAAAGAGTGGCCTTTTTCCTTCAAATGGAGGTGTACTGCTGATTCTGGTCCTGAGCTGTTACCTCTCCTATGTTGGGCCATTCTTCTGTTTAATGGCTGTTTAGTTTCTCCAATGTAGAGGTCTGAACACTCTTCACTGCATTGGACTGCATATACTATATTGCTCCTTTTATGGTTTGGTATCGGATCCTTTGGCTGGACAAGTCTCTGCCTTAGTGTGTTCATGGGTTTGAAATAAACAGGGATGTGGTGTTTGCCAAAAATCCTTTTAAGCTTCTCGACACTCCCGCCATGTAGGGAATGACCAGGTTCTTCCGTCGGGTCTGGGTCTCAGACTGATCCCTTGTTCTTCTGGGATGGCCCACTGCTTTGTTGAAGGCCCACCTTGGATATCCACAGGCCTTAAGTGCTGTCTTCAGGTGCCTGTCTTCCTTCTTCTTGGCTTCTGAGGAGGTGGGGATGCTCTCTGCTCTGTGGCTTAGGGTCCTGATGACTCCTAGTTTGTGTTGTAATGGATGCTGGGCCTTCATCAGGACAGCATCCATTACAAAACAAACTAGGAGTCATCAGGACCCTAAGCCACAGAGCAGAGAGCATCCCCACCTCCTCAGAAGCCAAGAAGAAGGAAGACAGGCACCTGAAGACAGCACTTAAGGCCTGTGGATATCCAAGGTGGGCCTTCAACAAAGCAGTGGGCCATCCCAGAAGAACAAGGGATCAGTCTGAGACCCAGACCGGACGGAAGAACCTGGTCATTCCCTACATGGCGGGAGTGTCGGAGAAGCTTAAAAGGATTTTTGGCAAACACCACATCCCTGTTTATTTCAAACCCATGAACACACTAAGGCAGAGACTTGTCCAGCCAAAGGATCCGATACCAAACCATAAAAGGAGCAATATAGTATATGCAGTCCAATGCAGTGAAGAGTGTTCAGACCTCTACATTGGAGAAACTAAACAGCCATTAAACAGAAGAATGGCCCAACATAGGAGAGGTAACAGCTCAGGACCAGAATCAGCAGTACACCTCCATTTGAAGGAAAAAGGCCACTCTTTCAAAGATGAGGATGTACACATATTAGACAAAGAAGAGAGGTGGTTTGAGAGAGGAGTAAGGGAAGCCATTCATGTCAGCATTGAAAATCCCTCCCTCAACAGAGGTGGGGGGCTCCGGCATAGTCTAGCTGCTACTTACCAGGCTGTACTTTCCACAGTACCCAGGCAAATCAAGGAGCCTTCACCACCAGGTCACAGCTAACGACCCATTCTTGACAGCTAACGACCCATTCTTGATGGGTTTCAGCACCTTAGGCCATTGTTTACCTTAAGGCCATGAACACTAATGTCTCCCTAACGAGCCTATTCAGGCTTTGTTCATCTTATGAGCCAATCAGACAAGGGGACAAGAGGTCAAGCTGACTATAAGAAGGTATCTTGCACTAGCTGTATTCAGACCGATGAAGCTGTTTGGATGAACAGCGAAACGTTTCTATCTCTCAAAAAAGAAGTCCAGTAGCCATGACTCAACTCCCAGTATATATAATAGATAGCAAGTGTGGGTAACATTTGATCATTTCATCACATGCTCCTGATGATGATCCAGGCTGCTACGTGTCTCTGCTGAGAACTCCGTGTCTGAAGATGGAATGCTGAAGAAAGCTGTTTAGGATAGGATAGGATAGGAATCTTTATTATGTTGTATTGTTATTTTGCCAAGTTATTTTGCTTTGTCTTCAAACTACTCTTTGTAAATAAAACTCTGCTAAAAACCATAACAGCTTTTTATTTTGATTCAATGTTTTTCAATTTGCTCTGGAGATGCCCTGTGCACCTATTTTGGGGCTACCATTGACCACTTTTCAGATATGTAAATCTCCCACAATGTATTTGATCCTTTACCACAAAATCAAAATAATAAACTCAGTTAAATTGAGTGTCATTCAAAAGTGCTTGAAAAGGGAACATTTTCATTCATCTGGAGATGACAAATAATACATTTTACAAACTCTTGGTGCTTGAGACATTTTTGGGCACATTCCTCATGCATATATTGTATTAAGCTTCAGCGATCAGTTATTGTAAAGGGAAAATGCCATTAACTTATTATAAATATTTATATTCCACATTTCCGTAGATCACGACCAAAGCAGATGACAACAATAGGGCCACTAGTATTAAAGTCAGCAGCAAAATACTGCATTCTAGAGATGGGCACGACTCAAAAAAATAATTTTTCATTTTTCGTTTTTCGTTTAGGGGGGTCCGTTTCGGTTCGTTTTCGTTTTTCAGGGTTTTTCTTGCACATTTTTCGTTTTCGTTTTCATTTTCGTATGAAACGAAACGAAAAAACATAAACGAAAATGAAAAATTTTCGTTTCGTTAGCATTCTTTTCAATGCAATGTGTCTGCCGTAACGAAAACGAAAAACATGGCAAAATTTTTCGTTTCGTTTCCGTTGTCGTTTTGCTTCTGAAAAATTTTTCGTTTTCGTTTTCGTTGCAAAACGAAACGAAAAAACGAAAACGAAAACGAAAATTTCGATGAGTCGTGCCCATCTCTACTGCATTCCAAAAGGTGTTAGAATAGAGATTAAAATGCATACATCTCATTCTTTAGAGCAAAGGTAAAGATGCATGGCTGATAACAATGGCTTGCTTAACTTCCTTGCCATTTGTTGTTCAGATTTTTGTTGTTCTGCTCCCAGCCACCATATCTATTTCTCATGCCATCCTATAGTCATCTGCAAGCAAATCTAAATAGGTTGATATTGTGCTATGTTTTCAGGGGGAGATCTTTCCCTTTTCGATCTGCAAAAGGAAGTCCAGATTCAGAGAGTAACAACTGAAGGAGGGCATGAACTAAAAACCAAACAAACCAGGAAATTGATTAAAAATTGTTGCTTCCTTGTTTTAGTTTGGTTTTAATTGGTTTGATGAACCAAAATGAACTGAAGCAACACTCTGTTTTTAGCAATTTAACAAACCCCATCTGCATCCAAGCCCCACAACCTGCCCCCTGATGCATTTCCCCTGACCCATCATGTCCCAATGTTGCGCTGCTATATCCTCCTCCTCCTCCTCCTCCTCCTCCTCCTCCTCTGATACCATCATGTTCTGGGAGCTGGGCCTGCTGTCTCTGTGTGTGCACCTGCCTATCACTTGACAGGTGTGGGCATGGGCAGAAGCAGCAGCCAAGCTTCTATGAGTCAGGTCTGCAATCTCAGTGATTGTGCCAGGGTCAGCTGGGACCAATATTCCATATAAGCTGTGTATCCCCCACATGCATGCCAGAAGAACAATGGAAGAGGAGGAGGAGGAGGTACCACGTAGGGAGAGGACAGGGCAGGGGGACAGGGGCAGGGGGCAGGCTATGAGATTACAAATGGATGATCCAGAACCATGTGGCACTGGGTTGCTCATCTGCAGCAGGAACAACGATGGAAGAGGAAGGAGGCAATGGGGGGCAGTGGGAAGGGAGCAGCTTGGTGGCAGAGGGCATGGGGAATTTAGTTTCCCCTCCACCCTAGCACAAACTTTTTTTTAAAAAAATGAGCCAGCTTATAGTTCATTTTTACAAAAAAAATCAGCAAGTTCACAGTCCATGGCTTGTGGGTAGCCATGAACCACCACAAACTTCCATTTTTCTGGTTCATGCCCATCTCTACTAAAGTATTTGAAAATCCTTTTTAATATTTTCCAAACACGTTGATTCTCAACTCACTGCTGTTTAGCTGTATTTTTTTCAAGTTCCACCAAAGTGTATCATACCATCACCATATTGTTTGATTTCTTTCCTTTTAAAGTTCCATGTGCTTGTTGCTACCTTTTTTCAGCATTCCAAGAATGCTGAAATGACTATTAGCTTGTCTCGCCTTTACCGGCAAATATTTATTTCTCTTTGCCTTCACCGGCACTCAGAGGAACTTAAGAGAGCAACACCGGTAAATATCAACCACTAGAAAGATACTTGCAATCAATCAGAGTGTAACAATAATATTGTTCTGCAGCCATCTCCCATGTGCCAGATCGTGCTCTCTTAAATGCTTAAGTGTATGAAACTGAACAGCGATGAAGTACAATTTTATAAAATCAGACATTACATTATTTTTGGTTTCTTATCTTTTGGAGAAAATGTTGTCTTCTGAAAGTGAAGATTTTGGAAAGCACTCTCTTCTCCCCACCACCCACCCACATATATTTTGCACATTTACAATACTACATGTGGAAAAATCAGATTATATGTACCTTTTGAAAATACTTTTCTCTTTCTCTTTCTCCCATATAAACCACCATTTGCTGTCATATTAATCGAGCAGTGATAGGGCTGCTGAGTCATAGGTTACTAGTAGAGATGGGCACGACTTAGCGGTATTCCCGTTTCCGTTTCCGTTACTCGTATCCGTTACTCTACGGAAACGGTAATGGGAATTACTCCGCCAGAATTCGAGCTTGAACCGACGAACGAACATATTTGTGTCTTGTTATTGTCGATGCCTGCGGGGATTATTGAACCGATCCGCAAACCTACCTCCAGGCCAGAAGGGTGTTTTATTTGGGGGGATTTCCCTGCCCCCTCTCCTTGGCTATTGCTCCTGCTGCGCTGCGCTGGTCCCAGGCCGGGGGGGGGCATCCATTTGCCATGCAGTGCGGGGGATCCAAAATGGCGACCACAATATTTTTTTTGAAATCGTTGCCCAAAACCCCACCAAAGCACCACAGAAACATGCGAAAATTAGCTATTTTAAATGCTTGAATTTTTACAGTAGCAGCAGTGGGTTTTTCTTGCAAAAAAAAGTCTCCGTTGATTTTATTTTATTTTATTTTATTTTATTTTATTTTATTTTATTTTTTTATTATTTTTTATTTTATTTTGACACCTGCACATGTGCAAGGATGGGCTCGCCCATGGGAGTGGACCATGAAAATTTTCCACCAATCGCATGGCCACTTGGCCAGGTTGACCACAGAGACTTCTGGGATGTGCCACTCGGGCATAAATAGCCCATAATGTAGCCCAAACCCGAACCCTAAGCCTAACCCATACGCCAGTACACTGTCCTTCTAAGTGGGTCAGAGAGGCACCCAGAGGTGCACCCCAATACTCACCCTAACCTCACCCGTAACTAGCCTAACCCTAGCCCTTGCGCTAACCCGGCTTAACCCTAAGCCAGATCTACTTGCATTGCACTACATGCAAGTACGTGAGACACAGTGGGTGCAAAGAGTCTGCCAGTCCGTCACTTGTGGCTCTGGCTGACTCCTGCAGCTCCCTCCAGGAGCCCGCTACCCCCCCTAAACCAGTACTAATGACAACGAAAAAACAAAAAAATGAACCGACTAATTTTTGCGAAATTTCGCGAAAAACGGAAACGAGCCGAAACGGACTGCCTCCGACACACGACAACTCGAAAACGTCATTTTCCCTAGTCGTGCCCATCTCTAGTTACTAGTGGAAAACACTGGCAGTGCTATGCTATCTTAGGTCTTCAGGTAGCAACACAAATCAATAAATACCTTTGCCAATGAGATGGCTTCTGGCCAGTCACCCCCTGCATATTTGAACTGGTACTATATATGTTGGATTTTGGTTATAATAAATAAATTATAACCTCTAACTTAGCAAAGTATGCACACAGCAGCTTGACATGTTTATGAAAAACCACTACTATAAAATATAAAATGTGTATGTTCTCCCATATCTGTGTTTTGTGCCAGCAATTTAATATTGAAATAATCACTTGTACTTTGGTTAAAACATGAAATAACTTTTGCCAATTATAAATATCTATAAAATACAATATAACATATAGTGTTTGGACATTTGGTGTTATAACTAATCTTTTCATTGTCGTGCTGTTACATTCAGATGTCTTGTTTAGCCAGACAAGACTTGTTAAGCCATCAGTTGCATTTTTATTCATGTATTATTGCAGGAAACAGCTGCAGGGAGGTGATGCAGTGCAGCTGGGAGAGTTGTATATACCAGCTTCCTGGGCTGCTGTCTTTTACCTCAGGGCACAGTCGTTAAACTGCTGCACTGCAGTTATAAGTGTGCTCACAACCTGGAGTTCAATTCCGGATAGCAGTCCCAAGGCTCACATGGTCTTATATCCATTTGAGGCCAGTAAAATGAGTACCCACCTTGCCTGTGGGACGGGGGCTATGTGTAGCCTGTATCATTACTTGTAAACTGCTCAGAGAGTGCTTTAACTGCTATGGGATGATATCCCATAGCAGCAGACACTTTGCTCCCCCCTCCCCCAGTAACACAAGTATCCTAGTAATCCTTGAGCAATGGCCCTATACTGTATCATTCCTGTCTTGCCTTGTACCTGTCTTGATGCAGGATTGTTCTTGCCTTCCGACCAAGACTCCTGTGCATTCCTACCTTACCCCTGGTTGTTCCAGTTTTGCCCCCAATCTAAGAGAATGGACGATGCTGACCTGGGAATCTTAGGCAGTAAGGAGCTTTAAGTGTGTGCCTAGTCATTTGCAGCACAGAGAGTCTACAAACAGTGGGACTGAATTCCTATTCCTTGGTGACATGAAATGTTTTCCTTATTTCAACCAAACTGTTATGATTATGTGTATGTGTGTGGAGAGGCTGTTCTGGTCCTATACTTATTTTGTTACAGTTCCTTATTTCTCCAGCATAGGAAAATAAACTCCATCTTCTTTGGTGCATTTCCTATAGACACTTGTAAGGAATCCATCTTATGTACATGGCATCCCCAATATGTTTTCTAGACCAGAGGTGGCCATTCCACATGTTGCTGAACTTCAACTCCTATTCTCGCTCCATTAGTTGAGTTGACAAAGCCTGTGGAGAAATACTAGAATGCTACACATTTCCTGACAATGCTTAAACTTTTGGTACAGCTCTGATGAAGAGGGTGTTGCCCTTGAAATATTAGCAAAAAATAAGCAAAAAATATAATCAGCAAAATATTAGATGCCCTAAGCACATCCAATTTTGCCTGATTTCGGAACTGGAAGCTAAACAGGGTTGGCCCTGGTTAGTACTTGGATGGGAGACCTCCAGGTGCTGTTGGGGCTTGGAGTAGGAACTGGCACACCACTCCAGTATTCCTGCCAAGAAAACTCATGGACATGGGGTCATGAAGAGTCAGTCACGACTGAAACAACACAACACAACACAACACACACACACACACACACACACACACACACACACACACACACACACACACACACACACACACACACACACACACACACACACACACTTTTTGTTATTTTACTAGTATCCTAAAGTTATCACCTAGTCTAGCTTTGTATTTTCTGACCCTATTACTGATAGTATATGGGTATACCAACACAGCTGCATTTTATGCTATGAGAACAAATAGTATCCCATGAGAGCAATAAATTGACCTATGAAGACATGATATCACATTTCAATATATTTTTAAATAGCATGTTTTTAATTCAAAGGAAAAGGGGGAGGGACAAACACAGAATATGTCAAAGAAGATTTAGGGCTGAAACACTCTTTCCCTCACATGTTTTCGCCCTGATTATTAGTACTTGGATGGGAGACCACCAGGGAATACCAGGTGCTGTAGGTGCCTGGAGTAGGAACTGGCAAGACACTCCAGTATTCCTGCCCAGAAAACCCCATGGGCATGGGGTCAAGGAGAGTCAGTCACAACTGTAACAACACAACACACACACACACACACACACACACACACACACACACACACACACACACACAGAGAGAGAGAGAGAGAGAGAGAGAGAGAGAGAGAGTCACCAAGTTCAATTTCATTGGGCATAATTATAGGATTGCTGCCTACTTTAGTGCCTTTCATGCCAGTCTGAGCTGCAGATTTTCATGGTAAGGAGAATAGGTGCTAAGGTCAATCTGCTTGTGGCAAATCCCACAGTCCTTCAGAACAAAGGGGATGAGAACAATGTGATATAAATGCCCTTAGTCTGCCCTTAATGTTTCCATGCTTCTGAACAATCAGGATTAGAGTGGAATCCTAGAGATGGATTGGGTTCAGTGGGGCTTAGTCCCAATTAAGCCTAAAGCTTTAGTGGCTATAAGGAATGGCACAAATCTTAGCTATAACACTCTCCTGCCTTATTACTTCAAATTCTCAGTTCTGAGGATGCCCCCTGACCTTGTCTAGGCTTGCAAGCATCACAGAATGGATGTTAATAAGGTATGCAACAAAGTAGGAATGTGATGAATAGTTGCGAAGTTCCCTGTACGTGATTTTCTTGAGTCTTGCCATATTAAGACCATAGTGAGATTTCAAAACTTTCCATGAAGGCAAAGCTTATCCCCTCTTTTTTGTTTTGTTCTTCACTTATCATTCAGCACAGCCAACAGTCAAATTCTGCACATTATCTCCTCAAGTGCATCTACAGGAAGTCTTCATAGTGAATCCCTAAATTATGACAGTCCCATAGAGCTTGGTATTTCTTTTGTTTGTTCCCGGTGAACCTGGCTCAGTAGTGATGCCATTCTGCAGAAGAACTGCAGTAATCCCATGTAGCTGGATGTTTCTTCTGCTGGAGGGAGGAAGAAAAACAAACATCTAAGAAATCCCAAAGAAATGCCCATGAAATGTCTTGAGGCAGGCAAAGGAAGACCCTCACACAAGAAAAATCT
This sequence comes from Phrynocephalus vlangalii, assembly GCA_037367305.1. Classification (NCBI taxonomy): domain Eukaryota; kingdom Metazoa; phylum Chordata; class Lepidosauria; order Squamata; family Agamidae; genus Phrynocephalus; species Phrynocephalus vlangalii. The sequence goes on along the minus strand of JAWVWN010002032.1, from coordinate 6,500 downwards.
TGTTGTGAGGAAAAAATAGATTGTAGGGTTTTTTCTTGATTGCTCTCTGAAAGTGAAAGGCTTCAAGGTTCAATGAAGGAAATGCATCGGCCTCTTGTAAGAGTATGCAGTATGCCAACCAAGTGCAGTCATTTTTCTCTCTGTAGTTCTACATCCCCCCTCTTTTTTTACAAGTGCTGTAACATATTGTCAGGACCGAGAAGGCTGTCAATACAAAGGTGCAAAGGCATGCACCTGATCTCACCAGAAAGAGTGGCTTTAATTGGAGAATCTGCCAAAGCAGGAAATCAAAAGCTAAGGCCTCTCTGAGTAATGACCACCGAATCTCTGTTTTAAAAACCTCAGAGAAGGAGATTCAGCCATCTTCTGAGGCAGTCCACTCCACTGTTTAACAACACTTGCCGTCAAGCAGATAACTCATTTATGCCTTGGTATCTTTTGCTTGTGGCTATTATGGTCATCAGATAAGGAAGATTCACAGTACTAATAGGCAGGAGGACAGGAGAATAGGCAGGTGGACAGGCTTCTTAGAGGGAAAAATGAGATTTTAATGCAATAAGTATCTAAACTTTAAATGAAATGTTTCTGCTTTGTTCGGAACCTTCCTATGAGATATGTACTATCACTCATCGGCAGCTAACAAGCACCTCAGAGATTACATTTGAAGCATGAGGCCTGCTTGGTGTGCTCCTCTTCCACCATGGAATCCACAATGGAAAGATGTTGCTGTTATTCGGTGATTCACTTCTCTATTTTACCCAGACTATTCAAAATGACAAGGAACACTTTTTTGAAAGGCCAAACCTGGTGTTGATCTCAGTAACTGATAGCATCCCAGAGGAGCATAAGGAATAAAGAATTATTCAGTGACTGGAGGGATTTTCAACTTATAATTAATTCTTTTTATCATTCTCACCACATCTCAATGTAGGTACTTTTACTTGACAAAGGTAACAAGGTGTTTCCATTAGACTAACAAAAAGCAAAAGCAAAAGCAAAAAAAAAATCCCAACCTACTTCTTTTCTGACTAGATGTGACTTGCAAAGTATTCTTGAAAGAGGACAGCATCCTTTTGTCAGCAGCTCCCCTTTCAGGCAAGAGGAATTCACATATCCAAGAGGTTTGCCACGTTGTCCAGCTATATGTATCCATGGAGGAACCCTGTTAGATGGAGGTGGATTGATCTTCTCAACAGCAAACAACAACAGCTCTAGGGACAGGTGCTACTCCTCGTCCAACTACAAGGCTGATTGTTCGAATTTGAAGGAATGTTCCAGCAGAATCGGAAAGAAATATTCCATGTGTGGAAGTTCTGAAGAACTTGTTGCGCAGATATCAAATGATGTTTTATGTTTCTTCATACTCTTAGGGCCTTTTCACACGACCCCTAAACTCTGCGGAAAATGGCTCCCAGCTCCGGAGGTTAAAATTGTTTCCCCACCAGGTCCGGAGATTACAGAAAATTAAGTGCGACCATGCCCACCTAAGCGCATCCCAGCGCACTTTTCAGGTACCTGCTCTCCGGGGGTGTAACCTAGTGAGTGCAGGGCTCTCCTCGCTTCTGTTTGTTGTTGTTTTGCCCCCCGCCCCTTTAAGAGACAGGAATCAGGATGAGGACGGGGCTCGGGGCGGCTTCGACCGGCAGACGGAGGTGAGCCTGCATTCTTTTCTGCTTTTTTCTCCCTCCCCTCACACAGACAGGAGCAAGGAAGTGCAGAGGGGGTGGGAACACAGGAAGAGTGACGAACCCCCAATATCTCTGGTCCGAATTTAAGTGGCCAGCGGATCTTAGGGGTCATGTGAAAAGGCTCTTAATCGCTAATGAAAAAACAAAGAAATGAGAGGGTGTCTGCATCTGTCCTTCGGCTGCCAATACTATAAACCATGTAATTCAGTCATATCCCCTTGTCTTACAATAACTTCACAAATCACAAAGGCTTCAGTCGACATGGCAGTTCCAATTAAAGTATGTTAAGTTATGTGCTGTCAGGCTACATCTACTCTATAGTAGCCCTAATAAGATTTTTAATGTAGATGAAATATTTCAGGATCAGATTTTCAAGTTCCACAAACACATATAAGTCTCCATGACCAAGGAGGTATTTGAACCCAGGTGTCTTAGTCCATCATGCAGTCCACTACACTGCATTGGAGTTTTATACTGCCCAGAATGACCTCACTTCCAGATCGGCAGTATAAAAATCCAATAAATAAATAAATAAAATACATTGATTCCCCTCTTAGAGTAGACCCATTCATTATGTTGTTGAATGTTGAATCATCACATCATTGATTCAGTAGAATCACACACAGTTCAAAAGGCTTAAAAAATCCCCCATTCTTCATATGAGGCAAGGTCCTGGACAACCAGAAATCCAATTAAGATAGTGTCCATAGACAGTAGAACTGTCCAGATGCTTTGCCCTCAATTGTATGAGGGCAATGGATATATCAGAGTGGTGGGAGTAAAACACTCCTTTCTTCAAGTAGTGAGAATATATCTACCTATAAAGACTGAATGGGGCACTAAAATTCAAGTAGCTTCCAGTCTCTTCACTCTTCAAGCTACTATGATGATTCCATCACTGGTGTTGCTCAGTTTCCTTTATGGCTTTATTTCATGTATTTTCATAGGCTATCATTCATGGGTGGCATCTTGTGCAATTACTGTATATACTGGAATGCACCACCCATGAGGACATGTCTTAACTGCACTATTTAATTTTATGTTATCCTCAAAAACTCTTGGGATGCCTGTCCTTTTAGGGATGAACCATAAGATCTCTGAGATGCTTGATTTGTGCTGCTAGAAAGGTAGTGTACAACACTGCTTCCTCCTCTTTTTGAAACAGTTTTATTGAGGGTACATAATTAATATGAAACCAAATGTTCAATAATATTGATTTAGCTATGGTTTGTGAAAATGCTTACACTTGGTCTTCTAATATCCATTTGACTGAAGTAGCTGCTCTTCCTGCCCATCATTCTTGACAGGAACTCTGATTACTAGTTTTTTTTTAAACAAAAACAGGTTACATTCTGGTGTTGAAATATCCTTGAATGAAGAACATTCATTATATTCTTTGACACTGTGATATTCTATGGTTGAATAAAAAAACGAATCTCTAGGTCAGTGGAAGGAAAAGTAATACAGCAACTAAAATAAGAAAGTCAAGTAGGAAGGGGAGAAAACATGGTACAACTGAAGGACATGTTTTGGCAGGCTTCCCATAACCAACTGGTTGACCACTATGTGGATAGAACATTGGACTAGATAGGTTTGTATTCAGATTCAGCATGGCTCTTCTTATGTTTTTAATTTATTTATATGCTTCATATACCTTGAAGCCCTTGTGATGACGAGGCAATCCAAAATGAAACACATGATAAAGCTGGAAGATAAGTGTCCTACATCAGAAAGCACACAATCAGCTGCTGGGGGAAAAGCAAAGAACAAAAAGATCTGTCAATAATGAAACAACAAAAGGACATGTAGTTGCCTGTGTGCACAGAGAGAAAGAGAAAGATCAAAGCTGCATGGCTCATAGAACTGAAATACAGAATGTGAAAAGAATGGCTCAAGGTAAACTTAAAAGTAGAAAGCAAGGAATAAAATATTTAAATCCTGCAGTATTTGGTATGACTAAACTAAGGTGGACTGGAAGACGAGGTTTTAATCAAACAGTAACATGAGTATTTTACTCTATGAATGACAAACTCAGAAGACATGGGGTGGCTCTAAAGGTGACCCATAGGACTATAATTTCATATACAGTACCTGCTATATTAATTAAGAATTTACTTAATGTAAAGCCTGGCCAAGTAATATCTATCAGACATCTTGGAAAACCGAACAATGTAACTATCACTCAAGTCTGTACACCAGACACAGATGTTGAACCAGGAGGAATCACACTTTTTAAATACAAGTTCCAAAAGAAACTGATGATGCACTAAACAGGATGTGCAGACAATCATAGGCAACTGAAATGCAAAAACAAAGCAGAACCCAAACATAGCTGGAGAATTTGGCCTAGAAGGCTGAAACGAAGCAGGAGAGCGATTCATATTATGCTTGTGACCAGCAGTCCGCTTACCTGCTTCAGGGAACCTAACTATACATTTAATGTCATTGGATAGTCAATATAGAAATCAAACACACTGGACCCAGGTCTGGTGGTAAACTACCGACCAGTAGCGAACCTCCCTTATTTGGGCAAGGTGTTGGAGCGGGTGGTGGCCGGACAACTTCAGGCGCTGCTGGATGAAACTGATTTTCTGGATCCATTTCAATCGGGCTTCAGGCCGGGCTTTGGTACAGAGACTGCCTTGGTCGCCCTGTATGATGACCTTTGCCGGGAGAGAGACAGGGGGAGTGCAACCCTGTTGATACTCCTGGACCTCTCAGCGGCTTTCGACACCATCAACCTTGGTGTCCTTCTGGATAGGCTGGCCAGGTTGGGGATTGGGGGCACTGCTCTGCAGTGGTTCCATTCCTTCCTGGCTGACCGTGTCCAGAAGGTGGTGCTGGGGGATAGTTGTTCTGCCCCATGGCGTTTACGTCATGGGGTTCCCCAGGGCTCCATACTGTCTCCCATACTGTTTAACATCTACATGGAACCGCTGGGAGAGGTCATCAGGAGGTTTGGGCTGAGGAGTCAGCAATATGCTGACAATACTGAGCTCTACCTCTTGTTCTCCACCAATCCAGGTGAGGCGATTTCTGTACTGAACTTGTGTCTGGGCCAGATAATGGACTGGATGAGGGTTAATAAATTGAAACTCAATCCAGACAAGACAGAAGTGCTGTTAATGGGTGCTTTGCCAGACAGGTTAGAGGGCCATCTTCCTGTCTTGGATGGAGTTGCACTCCCCCTAAGGGACAGGGTCTGCAGCTTGGGGGTGCTTCTGGACTCCGGTCTAACTCTGGAAGCCCAGGTGGATTCGGTGGCCAGGGGTGCCTTCCTTCAGCTGCAGAAAATATATCAGCTCCGCCCCTACCTAGATGAGCACAGCCTCATGACAGTAACGCATGCGCTGGTAACATCCCATATTGATTACTGCAATGCGCTTTACGTGGGGCTGTCTTTGAAGACAGTCTGGCGATTGCAACTGGTTCAGAATCGTGCAGCGCGGCTGGTAAGTGGTGGGGCCGCCAGGGATCACATCACGCCGATTCTGCGTAACCAGCATTGGTTACCAGTTGCTGCCCGAGCTGAATTCAAAGTGCTTGTTCTGACATACAAAGCCCTAAACGACTTAGGACCTAGATACCTGAAGGATCGCCTCCTTCCATACGAACCTACTCAGCAATTAAGATCTAGCCAGGGGGCCCTTTTGAAAGAGCCATCCCTCAAGGAGGTGAGAGGGATGGCTTGTAGACATAGGGCCTTCTCGGCAGCTGCTCCCAAGGTATGGAATGCCCTCCCGATCGAGATCCGCCTGGCATCAACACTGAGTACATTCCGGCGCCAGGTAAAAACCTTCCTGTTCCAGAAGGTTTTTAATTGATACAATATAGACTGTGGGTCCGCTGATGACAATTTTAGGATAATGATTTTAGTATAAGGTTTTTATTATTGCTTGATGATTTATTGATATTTTACTTTTAACTATTTTAAATTGTTTTATTCTTTGGATTGTAAGCTGCCCAGAGACCTTTGGGTAGTGGGCGGCATATAAGTTAAATAAAATAAAATAAATAAATAAATAAATAAATAAATATAATTTAAAGCAGAAGGTGGAAGGCTAAAATAAAGGGATTTTTTCCCCCTTGGGTCCTTTTCCAAGGAGAAAGGCAGGGTAAAAATACTCTAAAATTAATAATAATAATTAGCTGTAGTTCAATAAATTCTGGAAGTCTGCATATTCGCCACCCACTCCTAAAATCTCAAGAATAAGAGACATTCATTTTATAAGAATTAACATCTAGCATTTCTTGTTTGGTGACAGTGAAAGGTAAGTGGAATTCTTAGTAAGCCAAGGTAGAAACTGCTATGCAGTCATCTGCCTGATATAATAATGATAACCTTAGAACTGCAGAGCTCGAAGGGACCCTATGCATCATTGAGTCCAGTCCCTCTCAAAGAGGCACAGTAGGGAATTGAACTCCCAGTCCCAACATCTGGTTCCAAAGCCAGAAACCTACACCACTGACCTATTGAGTAGTTCATCTTTAGGCATGTCTCAACAGTTTCCCTTGGAATTTGAGGTGTTCCTCGCTAGTTAGTTCCTACAATTCAGAAAGCATAGATATTTGGGATATCTTTCCGTCACATGAAGGTTCAGTTATAAATAAGTAGAACAAGAAACACATTTTCTGAATGACCCTGAAGTACATTTAATGTCTTTTTTTTTACTACTTTTCTGTTTTTCTTATACCCACCAATAGCTTTATCTAGAAAGAGTTTTTTTCTTCTTCTGAAGACAACGAGCTGCATTAATTGTTGTCAGCAGTCTGTGAATTGTGGTTTGAATATCTAGGGGATGCTTCTGGATG